>JAITYT010000599.1:513149-536192 GCA_025433975.1 Liostenogaster flavolineata | reverse complement strand
ATATATATATATATATATATATGTGTATATATGTGTATACATATATATATGTATATATACACGCAATTACTTGTATAGCATTTTTTGCAACTACACTTTTTTAAAAAACAATTCGAAGCAGTAGAATCAGCTACTGACAAAGGGAAAGACATTACTGAAAATATTGGAGAGATAGAAGGAGTAGTATTTGATGAAGCTATTGCTTTATTACGGAGATTAGAAAAGGAACTCATTAGTGAAATTTGTGATTCAGTAGCCTTAGATGTTAAGGCGAAAAGTAGGCCTTACAGAACAGATAAGTAAGATTTTTAATATAAAATTCGTCTTATATACATACAATTTATATACACATATAATACACACGCAATAAATATAATTTTACCTAGATAAAATACAATTGATACAATATATAATTTTAAAAACTTATTATCTGAAAAATATCATTCATGCATAATAAAAATCACGAATAATTTTTTTTATAATATTTTAGATGGTTTGCGATGCAATCTACAAAAGAAGTAGCCTCATTATCAGTAACTCCGAGTGGTTGTCCAATGTTCCAAGAACTAGCTGGACGTTTACATTTGTTGCATGATGTTTTAGCTTTATCATTATTTCATCAAGCTTGGAAAAACTTAGCATCACAATTTGATCAAGTAACTATATCATTGCATTATTATAGATCGAATTGCATGTCACATATTATATAAGATAAAATTTAATCATACATACTATAAATATTAAATATGTTATATTACAGTTCCTGCTGGAAGAAGTCGTTTTGATAAATCATTTTAATACAGGTGGAAGTGAACAATTACAATATGATATTTTTAGAAATTTATTTCCTCTTTTTGGCCTATATATTGATTTACCAGAAATGTATTTTCCATTGTAAGTTTTTATCTAATATCTTCATCTTGTATATAATAATAGAATTTTAGATGCATCTTAAATAAGAATAAGCATTATAGACAAAATAATTTGTCGACGAATAATACAATAATTAAATTGAATAATTGTTTTCTTTTTTAGAATTAAAGAGGCATGTGGACTTCTAAATATATTAGTAGGTTCAGCAATATTACTTTTAGAAGCACTTAAAACAAGCGATGAAACCACAGCAAAAGAGATACTTGCAGACGTTGGAGTTCATAAAATGTATCCTGACACAGCTATAAAAGTTATTAGTTCAAGGACAGATATCATTTGAAAATAAAAAAAAATATCAATTTTATTTTAATAGTCTTGTAAACCTTTAACTTTCTATTTGTCATCGATTTTTCAATTTTAATTTATTCAAAGTAAGAGAATGACTATACTCCCACGTTGATATTTCTATTAAAAATATTTGATCGTTACAGCCTTTTTTTTGTTTAAACTTACACATACGTCAACTGTCCTAAAAAAGTTATAAAGAAATTAAGAAGAAACCTAAATTATACAGACGTTTCCACATGTTTTAAAAATATCATCTTATAATTGTTCAATGATGTTATAAAAACCATTTAACAAAGCAATGTAATTCCTCCACTGTCTGAACCAAGTAATAATAATCGGTTAAGTGGAAGTATGGACATAGCAGTAAGAACTCCCTTGAAAGCATCAGATTTTAGTTTGGATGAGGAAAGAGTTGCATTGGTATCTACAGCAGTATAGACACCTATCCGATTTGCTGTTGTCCCTACTATCAGTTCTTGTTCATAAATGGCCATGCAATGGACTGGTTCAGTAGTGCCTCTGGAAATCAAAAAATATGTGTGAAAAATATTTGGCTTTAATGGACTTTTAAAAAATTACTTTTTTTTACTTACTTCATATGAAATTTAAGTTTACCATCTAAAGCACTCCATACAGCAATAGTTTGATCTAACGAAGAACTTATTATAGTTGTTTCATTTATAGCTTCTAACTGCAATATCTACATTAAAAAAAAAATTTTTTAAAGATTGGATATTACTTTCAAAATACCGTCGATTCTGATTTTAACATCAAACGAGAAAAAGAAAATATCAAAAATTTTCATAAATACAGGATTAAAATTATAATTAAAAAATGCAAAGTTATACCTCACATTCATGCCCCTTCCAGGAAGCAATAATGAGACCCGTACGAATATCTAATATAGTCAAATATCCAGATGCTTGACCTAATGCAACCCAATAACCACTAGGAGCAACCGCAATACATCTAATTAAACCAGTCGGATTTGTAAGCAGCTATGACGAAAAAAAAATATTTTATCTATAAATAATCTATTTTTAACATTATTTATTTATAAACTTAATCAATGTAATACATACTTTCATTTCATTAACGTATTGAAATGTTCTACAATCAATAACTCTTAATGTAATATCTGTAGTTCCAACAAACAAAGTTGTAGATGGAGATGGACTAGCAGATAGAGTATTTATAGGTATTGATTTACTACTTTCTGGACATCCAACTAAAGAACCCATAAAAGGGTCCCAACAATGAATTGTACCGTCACAAGTAACTGCATATCGTAAAGATTCTAGGAATGTAAGAGCAAGAATAGACTTTTTGTGTGCAGTATATGTATACTGACACGGAGAAATAGTATTTCCATCACCCTATTCAAAATACATTAGTATAATATATAAAATGGTAGATAAAGATATCAAATGTAATCTCATAAATTTTACCTGACTTCTTAAGCTCCACAGTTTCACAGTTTTATCTCTGCTCCCACTCATGAAACTGTTTTCATTATCTAATACATTCAAACATCTAACACTATTAGTATGTCCGCCAAAACATTGAAGCTTTATTTGCTTTATGTTAAATGCTGTTTCTTTATCAGGCCTTCCAATCTCATGTTCCCAATATGCTAACCAATTTCCTCGTAATATTCTTCCACTAGATAAAGAACATGCCATTTCTTTATTTGTAGATGTGCAAATTTCTACTGTCGATTGAGATCTATTATCATCATTTTGTACTTCAAATCTATTTCCTATCACAGATATGTTTCCAAAGCTAGCAACACCTTTATCAACGACTTCTACATTTTCTGACATATTGCAATCACTCAAATATAAAATATCGTGCTGATCCGTACCTTTAGAAGTACAAAAATCGTTTATTATGAATAAAATTATACAAAAAAGAACTGTATTAATAATACGCGTTAACACGTCGAATGTCATACGAATTTCGTATACCAACATACCAAGACTTGGCGATAAAATTCTTGTCTGTCTTTCATACTCATGACAAAGATCACGCATATGTTGATGATTTTTAAGTATCTGCTCCATTGCTTCACCATTCATATATCTATAAAACATCATATATGCTTTATGTGCGAATGCTATTGTAAATACTTTTTTTAATTCTTCGACTGCCTGCAAAGATGTTAAAGAATTATAATATAAAAAATAGAAAAAAGATATATATTATATGTTACACCAGTATTTCTAGTTTTAATTACTTTATTTCTTTGGAGATCCGATATATTACTGTTATCTAAAATTGGTGGAGAATATGAATCAGCAATTTCTATATTAAATCCACTCCAAACAAGAGGAGATCCACTGCTACGTGTTTCAATAATATTCCAATCTTGAGCTGTGCAATTCACATTTTCTTCGCTAGTTGTTGCCCTAAAAAAATACAAAATGTAAATCGTAAATAAAATAACACTATTTACATTACAAATATTTACACTAAATATTTCATAAGAACATGTATACTATACTGTCTTCATTACCTTTTAGAATTATCATTTGCATTGTTTTCGTTATGTCCAAGATTATCAGTGTAGACTTCAACGTTCACATTGTGACCAAAGGATTTATCAAATGCAAGAAAGAAGCGTTGAATTGAGACTGCTAAGTGATTTTTTGTAATGACATTTCCTAATCGTGCACTAAGCATAAACATCGTATCTAAACATCTTTCAGCTAATGCCGTACGAGCAATAACTCCATTAGGAAAGGTAAATCTTGTAGTGGATAATATACGAAGTGTTGGATGCAATATAGCTTTAATAATAGATTCCTATAATAAACAAGAAACGGAAAAAAGTATAAAAAGTAAATATACTATTTATACACTTTAAGTTCAAAAAATAATCAAATGATTTTACATGAAGCGCATCCATTAAAGTAGAGTCGCTGAGATACGGAACAATGTGAATGAGAAGAGCTAAGCATGAGATTAATCCACCTTCTAAACTTTGTGTCAATTTTCTTTTACATAGAACTAAAAGTTCAGCCATATGTGCAAAATATTGCAACAATATAATTTGTTCTCCATACAAACCTATATAAATTATGTGCACAATTATCAAATATAAAGTATTAAAAGCAAGTAAAGTACAGAATATCACTTTATGCAATTATACAAACCTACAATAGCAGTAAGACACTCTAATACTTTGGTAGCATTATTATCTCCAGTTAAAACTTTCTTATTCCAATTTATACCCTGCACAGATATTACAGTATTGTCATTGGTAAAAGTCAAATTTTCTTTACCAATATAGCATAAGGTTAACATTCTTAATAAATTTCGCGATAAATATCGAGCTGTAAGTACAGGACCAAGTCGATGTGATAACCATATGACAGATTCTGCACTTATTTCTGATATTGTACATTCATTCTGTGTAGACTTTTGATATATATGTTCTAATTCCTGATCAGTATCTTCAAACATCGTGGTATTTGTAGTAGTTGATTTGTCAACATCTGTTTGGAAAATTGCTGAATTTTGTTCCTCTGATTGTATAATACAGTCATTATCCGAGACGCTGCTTCCAATATGCACAGTCGCAATATATGTTCCATTAAAAGGAATATCTTCACTAGAAGTTTTGCTTCCAACATCGCATCCTATGCTGCTGACTTCTGTTACTAACTTGCCACCTGTCAGATTTGAATGTTTTGGTATAGGAATTATTGGCGATTTAGTTAAACTAGATGGTGAAATTTTATGTCCTTCTTCATTTAAATCATCATTGAGGTTTAAGTTAAGATCTATATGTAAATCAATATTGTATGATTGGCTAGTGTTTAAAGAATTCCATGAGTGATCTTCTGCTTCCATAGTAAACACTTCTAGAAGTCATTAAATCAATATTCCAATATGTTCAATAAAAATCTTTTCAATATTTTAAGTTTATTTACCTTCGACATCATTGTCACATGAAATTGGATTTTTCGGATAATCATTATTCGCTGCTCCAGACGAAGATGAAATATTATGTTCTGAATCTGCAGAAGAATCTTCATCCAATGGAGATAAAATACCTTCTCCATCACCACAAGTTCCAGATAGATCACAACTTCTACACAAATATTTTATTAACTTATTACTTTTCATGATGATATTACATCGTAATAATAGTATTCTTATTATTGAACACATACTTACTTCAAATTTCCAGTTCTATGTATGTTAGTACTTGATGATCCTTGAACATAATCTCGATATCCTCCAACAGCTTCTACAAGAGGTGTGATAAAATTCTCTAAGAATCTACGAAGTCCCAATCTAACCATCAGTTTCAATAAAAAGCTTCTATGGTATAGACGTGTAGTTCTGAACTTAGCAATTGCTCCAACAGGTAACAGATCTACGTATGACGAATTATCCATAACTGATCCATTGTCATATAATTTCATAATTGGCAAAAGAAACGTATCTGCTGTATTTTTTGGTCCTAATGCTCTAAAATATTTTATGTATTTAAAATATGCAAATAAGTTAAAATATTAAATTAGTATTATATAACATATTATTAAAAAATTAATATACTTAGCAACTGGGTCAAACAAGTGCCAAGTAGCTAATACTGCACAATATGGTTCTTCCATAATTTGCCGTACATGAGGTACTATTAGTTGCATACTAGCATCCCTAGCAACTCCAGCTTGAGGTAACAGTTGCTCTAAATCTCTAGCAATTGCCTTTACTTTACATTCACTTATTTTACAAATATATCTGGTTTTTGTTTTAATTATATAATCTACGCCATCATCGGATTTTGGAATATTGTTCAATTGTCTCACTAAATTATTATATTCTTGCAACATTTCCACTACATTAAACAAACGTTGGCAATAATTAGAGAAAGGAAATAAACTTCCAGAAAGTATAGGTTGAAGAAACTGATGAGCTGATGGTGGAGGAAGTCCCATGTAAGTTATAGTTCGATATCGAAAAGGTACGTCAATCGCCTAAATAAATATTTTAATCTGAATAAAATTTTCTTATACAAATTAACATTTTTCGAAAAATAATACTTAATTTCAATGCATGCCATATTTACCTCCGTTCCTTCTATATTATAACTCTTCGGTAAAATATCAGTCTGTAGCAATAAAGCAACAGCATTCCTTATGCATTTTGGTAAACTGTCTGCAAAAGTTTTTAATGTATCCAAACATGCATTAAGTCTTTTTGTAAAAGATATTTTTTCAATGTTCCATGCAGCACGAAACTTGCTCGATAAAAATATTTCCACGATTAAACAGCCTAATATTTGTTGTTCTTTTATTCTGCCACACGCTACAATCTGTTTATAATTTGTAGGTAAATCTTGCGAGTCAACTGTAGGTTTATAAACTTTATGGCTGACTTTATTCATAAAAGCATGCATTGTTTCTACTTGTACTATAGCTGCAACAGGATTATAATCTTTTGGAAGAATTATCATTTGATTTACAGATTTTTCTGATTTAATGTTATCCTCTGTCGAAAGTAAAGAACCTCGAGAACGACTTAATAGTCGACTTAACGCCAAAGGAGACGATCGAGATGTATTTAATGTTATAACTGTTAGTTCTTCTTCTTCCAAACCAGAACTATGACCTTCATCATCGCTCATTTTTCCCGTAAGTGCCTCAGTTTCTACAAATTTCAAAAAGTAAAAGTTACGTATAAAATTCTTAAATGCATGTATTTAAAAATGAACGCACTTTTATTAACTAGATAAGACGGACGAATCCGCGGAGGTACTTTACTCCAGTACGGAGAGGGCATAATTTTCTGTGGATGCGGATGAGTAAACAGTTGCACAACACCAGAGTTTATTAGACTAGTATGATTGTCAACTAGTTGCAAGCAAACATTTTTTGATTTTACCGCTGCTGAACCAGATAATCTGTCAGAATAAATATAGTGATAAATAATAAATATTAATATACATTATTTTGTAGTAATAAAACAATATATAATGAGTAAAATTACATACTTATATCCAAATGTTAAATCTATCCAATGATGTAGTCTCTCTGATACATAGAAGCTTTCTAAAGCTTCTCTATGTTTTTCAATAAAATCTTCCGGAGAAGTAGCCCAAGCTGGAATTTCTAAATCTGGTAAATCTTCGTGAATAGACTACAATTACAGGGACAGAACAATGTAACAATTATGTATTATTATTAGAACTCTATTCAGTTTTTAAAAATTGTACTTACCTTAAAAACACTAGGATCGCTAAAAAATTGAGGAATACATTCATCAGGGCTCCAATCGTGTAATCTTTGAATTGAAGCAGGATATTCTCCTGGTACCCACAATGGTCGTACATGTTTACAAAGAACCGATTTGTCATAACGACGTGAAAGGTATACATAGTATGTAATTTCTGATAGTACATCGGATACATGATGTCCTACCTATAAAATATTTTAAAGACTTTTTATATTTTCATATTTACATTTATTAAAATTTATCATAAATTTTAATAATTATACCTCGCTGGACTGTGAATCAAATGTTAAATCTAGTTGTCTATCGCCTTTATTTAATCTAAATTTAGATTTTGTCAAGTCTCTCCAATTTCCTCCACATCTTGATGTAAAATCTGTTACCCAAGGCATAATGTGATGACAACTAGGATCGCCATATCTTCTGCCAGCCATGTTATTAAGCGCAATTAAATACTCAAAATTACTAATGCAATTGTATACCCATAATTCACATAATTTTTCAATACTTTCATTCATTCCAAATTCAGGATTTCCATAGTGCGTATTTTTCGACGACCAGTCATACTTCTTATTAAAAGCAATATTATTTACATTTCTTTCTTTTGTTCCTTCAATTGTAAAAAAATGTGTACACTCTGTCTGTGGCTTAAAGTAGATATTGTCGGTTAATTTCGGCAATACCTGTAAATAAAATAACTATTACTCAAATTCTACTATAAAAAGTAGTATAGATCAAAATCTTAACAAACCTGAATTGTAAAATTATCCATAAGTAAAATATCACTGAGTGTAATTTCTCCTAATACTAGGCCAAGATCATGTAAATCTCTCGATAGTTTGAGTAACTGATAAACTAAAAACAATGGTTTTCCATAACTTGTATTTAAAGCTGCTGGACTATACATTACACATCTACGATAAAAAATACAGTAAATCATATATTATATTATTAAGATATATATATATATATTTATTTATTTCATAATAAGCACTTACTCCCGAAGAGAATATTTCGCCGTTTGTTCATAAAAAATTATAAAAGCATTATTAGTTTCCACTGTAAAAAGCACTGGTAGGAGATTACAATGAATTTCACTTGTCATACCAGGAGACACAGAAATTACAGCTCCATTTTGTACTCGTATCAATGTACAACCATACATACGTGCTAATATTTCTTGCATAACAGCTGTATCGCTTATATTTGTATTTATATTAAATTGTTCTTTTTGTTCAACAGTATTCCATGGACCTAGAGAATTTTGAAAAAATACTTTATTTTGAATATATCCAAATACTTTATGTTTAACCCTTTACCGACATGTGCGAACATGTGCGAACAGCAGCCTGACTATTTTTATCAGAAAACCAAACTATCAATAAAAAGTCATTAATAGATATCTTGAAAATCATTCGGCAGAAATTATAATAGTATAATATTATAAAATATGTAAGTGTTACAATCGAATACTCGAGCATGTATCATCTTTCCTCTAAATTCTCTTAAGATTCCTTGTCTAGGCAGCGTTCTCTACGTCGAACAGCACTTGCCACAAAGGATTAAACCAAAGTTAAGAAAGTATTCAAACAATAATAATTACGTGTAGAATAACGTACTGTAATATTTTTTATACGATTCTTTCCATAAGTTACGATAATTTGTTTCTGCCACATAATGTAATAACTGCGAAAATGTTAATTCTGCCTGTGCTTTGGTATTAATCGTTTGTCTTCCTCTAGGAAGAGGAATAACATTTTTATGCTGCTTTTTATAAACCTGAAATGTAAGAAAGGCTATTAATGTTTGTAAATTTATATCCAAAAATTACACTACCTGTTTAAATATTATTTAAAATTATAACTTACTTTTGTATAAATTCTTATCCAATCAAGACCCAATTCTTCAATTGTAGGCTGAGCAGCAATTTCGTCTGTAGTTAGACGATCATGATTAATAAATGATATTGGGCCAATGCTGAGAAAACTAGTTAGCCAGTTTTTGTGAACTGTCAAACAAAATCTACCATCTATAACTGTTATGTATTTTGGTGGCACTTGAAGATCTGTCTCGATTAACTCCATTTTCCGTATTATTTAAAATCCAATGATGATCATTTTTAAAGAGATACCATCATTCAGTCCTAATATTTTATTCAATTACTAACTCATTTTTAACATATTTTTAAAAAAATTAATACTTTCCATTTTTACCGAGTAAAATATTTTCTTATAAATTATCTAATGTCAGATATAGTTGAACGTGGAAAACAACAACTAATATAATTCAACATGGTTTTTAAACGGTCAAGATGAGTAGCATTATGCAAAGTTAACTCTTTAAGCATAAAATGATAACGCTATTGTCTTATTGTAAAACAGTGTGACGTTCTCACAATGCGGCGCCCCCATAGAACTATTCTGAAAAATCGCGTTAAATAAGTGTATGTTATTACCAAAATATTAATAAGATGGATAAGGAAACATGAAACTTCTTTTTTAATTAAGCTATAAGTTTGTTGTTGATGCGGGCTTTTAAGCATTTATATCGGTGCTCTTAAAAAAATATATAAACGTCTAGCTGGCGCCAGTGTAGTTTTAGAAAAAATACAGTTGTCTTTTTAATACTAGCAATTTTTATTCATGTATCGATAACTTTAAAGACATCATATGTCAATACAATACATTTCGATTTTTTACTTAAACGTCGGTAGACATTTAATCGCATCATATTTAAAGTAACAAAGAATTATGTTGTTTAAAGCACAACATTTCATATTTTATATCAACCATATGCGAACTATTTCAACACGAAAAGAAATATTATCGATTTCGAAAAAACAACCGTTTCTTTCAGTTTGACATAGCTCGTCTATTTTGCTAATATTCCCATTGATACACGTTCGTTTAAAGTAGTCGGCATTCAAATTATTGATGCAGCAATACTACTCCTCGTCCTTTGTTCCTTTCCATAGATTTCGAGGACGTACTATCCATATTAAAATTTATTTTTAATTTATTTGTTTCTATGTTTACAGGTAAACGCACAACAGGCCAATGAAAAATAAAAATTGTACAAATCTTTCAATATCGTTTGTACCGACAATACGCGAATTGCTTCGTGAACGAATATTTGAAAGTAACTCTTGTACAACGTAGTGTCGATAAATGTTTTTAAATGATATCATATAAATTTCATGATTATTTAATTATCGTGATGTAAACGTAATGATTATTGTAAGTTTGCCCACACTTAACTCTAACAAAAGAGGGTGGAAATCCAATGTTTTGATCTGTAGAAAACATTTGCATTTTAAAATAAAATTTGTATTCTTATTGTTATTTCCATACGCATATTGTATGTACACAAGTATTACATTAGATAATATAATTTTCGAATAATGGTAAATAGTGTCTTTTCGCTATCATATTGGTTGAAGTTGATTACGATTGTTTATTTGAAAATCAGTTTTAATAACCATAAAACCGTAATTGAATTACAATATAGTTACATTATTTTGTATTGGTACCTAGGTTCGCATGGAAACCACGATTAAAGTCTTATCAGCATAAAGAACATTATAATCGGATTTTACATTAAGTTTCCTTTTCTTTACCATTAATCGTAATTTAAAATATCACTTTATAAATCCTTCCAAATTTTTAGTGAAAAATTTGATTAAAACAGTTCTATTATTGATTCTATTACTAATAAATATCCACAGTCCTTTCGATATGTGACACGACCTTTCTTGAAGAATATCAAATCTCTTGCGTTAGATCGTAAAGTCACGTCAAATCAATTCTGTTTACTGACATTGTAACACTTGGCTGTAATTTCATGATAATCTTTTACTTCCGTTATTATGAAAGTTTCATTTTCGGCGCGTTAACCTTCGTACGGATTTTTTATCTTTTTTTCTATTTACCGTTTCAGATATCTTAACTATGATTTGTACTAATGTTGACACAGAATTATTAAAAATCGTGTAAATGATTGCAATGCACTTATTGCTCGTTAAGTACTCGATAAATGATATCGATTAAACGAATACATTGGTTATTTCAAATATTGTATCCACGTATTACGTAGTTTCTGTGTAATATATCAAAGTGTAAAAGCTATAATTTTCATCGTATGTCGATAAATCTAGCGACGTTGCTTTAAAGCGAAAAAATTCGATCTTAAGCAATTACAACTTGCTTAACAATTTGTCAATGATCGTTCATGTTCTGCAATATAGGAAAACGATAGAAACCAGTTGCATAGCTCTTAGCCAATGAAATGAATACACATATTGTTATTATCAGTGCATTACTGAGAACAATGTAACTGTGCAAGAGGCTACTGGCAGTTATGATTAATATCTTTCGATGATAATATAGTAAACGTACAGATTTATATTAGGTTATGGCTTCAGATGCGTCAGTTGCGTCACAGTCAATAAATAAGAAGGGTCGTAAAGAAAATTACATAGCCGCTTGTAATTGCAGACAGTAGTTTATCGAACAATTATTATCGATACTTAAAATTTTAATTTCCTACTTAAGTTTACCGTATCACTGAAAATAATTTAGTATTGGTAATCTTATACGGCATAGTCTTTAGCTACGTTTCAAAGAAGCAGATCGAAGTAGACGTTACGCCGCATGGCGAACTCGACGTAACTTGAAATCTTGCATTTTAAAAACTAGTTTGTTAGTTATCACTTGGAGTATCTATATTTTTAAGAGCTTCGTGAAATTTGGATAAAAGAATAGAAGAAATCGATTACCGTATTGTACTACGACAGTTACGTAAATCAACTTTACGACCTATCAATTTTGTAAGCGAGTCTGCCTAAGAAAACTAACTGTTCAACATTTGCCGGTTTTATTTCTTGTGGTAATATCACGTGTGTAATGTAAAATATAGACGGTTCTTGATCGTCGAACGAGAAAAGTTATACTCGCTTATTATAAACATATTATTCGTCGATTGTCAAAAAGATTCATGAAGTTCCTTAAATTTCATGAAAATACCAGTATCTTAAGTTACTTTTAAGAAGTTCAAGAACGACAGTCGAGAAATCTTAAAGAATTATCATCCATAATGACAACACCAAAGGAAGATAGGAGATTATCAAATGTTTTGGAACTTTTTCTGTTACCTGATTATAACATTGTCTCTACAACATACCTTGATCTTTTACTAACTCATATTTCAGAAAGAACAAAAGACTGTAAGTTGACAATAGGAAATATATACATTAAATAATATGTACATCAGAATTATTTTCTATTATCTTCAGGTTCTACGACCAAATCTGAGTATTATAAAATCTTTCAAGACTGGGTCTCATTGGCCTTAAAAACATGGAATAATGACTGTAAACCGACTCAACCTATAACAGTATTCACATTAAAGCTGATAGGACTTGTTGCAAGAGATGAATTGCGTTTCCATTATTGGTATTGTCAAGATGTATATGATAAATTATGTACAATTTTGGAACTTCGCACAGACAATTTATCAGCGTCAGTTAAAATGGCTTATACTCAGATGCTCTCGCATTTTATCACTCACCAAAGTGGTAGACAATGGGTAATTAAATCAGGTATATATATGAAGAAATTAGTGTTTTGTTTGCTTTCTTTTGCAAATGTTTATATAAGTCAAATTATAGCGAATAATATTAAACTATAGGAGTTTGGAGAGACGTAGTGAAATATGCTCAAAGGAATCATACGATGTATGTTACACGAGAAAGTCAAAAGTTTTTATGGACGTTTCTTCTACACGAGCAGCAAGATGCTAACATTTGTAAAGAAATTATTTTAGAAATTGCTGCTCCATTAATGACCAATACTTTTGATCCACAAATGCATCAAGCATTTGAAGAAAGTTATTTAGATCAAAATAGATTGTTATGTACAACGTTGGATTTAGTTACTAATATTCTTGAAAATACATTATTTGTAAATATAGACAATGTTATACCTGAATTATTCGAGGATCTCGTTAATTTAGAAATGCGAGTCAAAGCATTATTTGAAGCATGTATTAGTACTAGATTTCTTCAACATGTTCACAAATTATTGTTATTAATACTTTTTCTGAAATTAAAACGTGGTATCAAAGGATGTTCTGCAGCTATCAATACTGATGCATGGCAAAAGTTTCATTATGGTTTATGTTATATTTCAATGATGCTTTTATCAAAGAAATATATAGTAGAACTTGTAAAATCAAATAAAGTGGCATTGGTATATTGGAAGAAATTACGTACATTACAAGAATTTACAATACCAGAACACCATACATTTGAACATCAAGTTATAGCCTTGATGGTAAGTACATGGTAACATGGTATTACGATTCTTCGTAGCAAAGCACAATTAAGGTATACTATAATCTACCTTTTTAATTTACAGATTTTGCCACTATGTACGTGCATAAAAAAGACTTATATGAAACACGACCTTTTTGATATGTTTCTTAATAAGATTTTTGCCGTGACCTGTACAACTGTACAAAGACTGGCATACAATGTAAGAGATATCATATGGAAAGAAGATCTACCGTTAGAACAGATATGTAAAGTATCCATCGATCTACTTTTGGAAATAACTGATATAATGGATAGGGTAAATAAATATTTTATTTTGGTTCTTATGATTTTAAGTTATATTAGTCATAATTATAGATTAATTTAATCATATGCATAAAGTAAATTTGTCATTTTTGTTGTTTTTATTAAAAATAATATCTAGAATAAAAATGAATGAAATTTACATATTGTCTGTATGTAGGACATAGCTGTCATCACATTCCAAATTTTGTGTCATGTATTAAAAAATTACATGCCAGATGTAAGAGAAGAAATGAAAAATTGTACATTATTAGAACTAAAAAGTACATCGCAATCGGAATATCAGAGAAAGCCTGTATATAAATCGATATTAGAAGGTGATCCTATAGTTGATAATCCTATTTTATTAGCATCGCTTCTTAATGGACTTGCTGTTATGATAGAAAAATTTAAATTAAAATGGCAAGAATGTGTAGAAACAACATATATATTATCTCTTGCACAAGGTATTTTGAATCACCCAGGTATATTAACTATGGTAAGATTATTAAATAATATACGTATTTGTTATGTTTTAAATAAATCGATAATAAATATCTGCATTTTATTTGTATCAGAATACATCATTATATTAATATATTTATTAAAATGTTTCGTACAAACAACATATATAATAGATAATATGATATTGTACAGATCTGTGTGAAAGCATTAAAACTATGTAAATTAGCTATCCAAAATTTCATGCCATCGAATTTAGCATTGCTTTTGGATTCGGACAGTCATACGAATGAAATTGGTCCAACATTATTCAAAAGACTACACGATCCAAATTGGGAAGTGAGAGATAGTGTGCTGGAAGTTTTAAATACAATCGCAATTATATCGGAAGATAGTAAGTTACCTATCGGTATATAATATTTATATATTATATATTATATATGATGATATTTCTTACAGAATATTTAGCATTTCAAGACTTTTTGTTATCGAATCAATTCATACAATTGGCAATCGAAATTGCATTAACGGATAGTGAAAGTTACGTACGATCATCTGCATTGACTTTTATATCATCTACTGTTCGCATAAATAAATTATGGGATGAGAAGTTATCTTCCCTCGACTTACCTGTATGTTTATCTTATTAATTAAATATTTAATAATACTGACATTTATATAAATGTTGATTTTAGAAAAATGAAATTTTTTTACACAGAGTATAGCGATAAAGTTATTTAATAACGAAAGTGAAGCAATAGTTCGAAGGGAAGCTGTACTTTTAGTTAAGGAGTTATATGTATATAGGAAATGGCCGTAAGTGAAGTGTTTTCATTGATCTTCGAATTATTTAAAAATTTATTTGCAATAAATTACTTTCAGAAAGAATATTATAGATTGTATGACACGTGCTATGTCGATAGCAGCCATTTTTGACTTACACTGGGAAGTAAAGATAAATGCACTGAAATTTTGGAAACATTTTGTAAAGTCTCACCTAACTGATCAAGGAATGCTCGACGGTTCATTTCCAAATGTAACCTTCTCAAAAGAACAGAAAAAAATAGTATCGTTAAATGAAACTGAAATAAAACGACGTCTCAATAAGGCATTAGATGAACTAGCAAAGCAGAATTGTCTAGGTGTAAGTAACATGTTATAATCTGGTATAATATATATCATTCAAATAGCTAATACTTCTACTTTCATCGTACAGGTTTTGCTGCTTACTCTAGAAGACGATAGTGATTTTGAGGTTTGCAGGATATCGGCTGAAATTATAAATGAGTTAAAAATATTTCTTTTGAAATACAAACTCAATGAACCTTTGCCAGAATTACCATTACCAAGAGATAGTGCTATTATTGATAGCTCATATGTGAAACCAGTGCCAAACGTATCTGTTTCCAATTCAAAAAAAACGTTTGATAATTTTCATAATGTTATAGAAGAAATTGTAGATGCAAATGATGCAAATCTTCTAGCTTCTATTTATACTAATTCTTTAAAAGTAGATGAAAAAGTTGAGAAAACAGAAAAAGAAACACTTCATTATATCTCTAATGTAACTAGGCAGGACTTTTTACAATCTATTTTTAATTCTAACATAGATGCTTGTATAGAAGAAAAAAGCCGGTGGTTAAAGACCTACACAGATAGTTTTGATTCTGTCCTGGATGATATATTAACAATGCATAAGCAAATAGATGTAAATTCAATGGACTGTTATTGAATGTACAAATTTAAGGTCACGCGTGCCTTAAATATTTTCTACAAATTAAAAAGCTTTTTCGTAAACCGTAATGTATTTCTAGATACTTTATAATGTTTCCTTAAAAAAAATGTATTTTGTGAAACTAACATTCATTTCTATTTCAGATTCGGTATACTTCTTTATAAGAAACTTAATCTAGTATTTTTAAATTACTTAATATTTTCAAGATTTATAATTATTATATTATAACTTGAATCTTGTATATATACTATATATGTATGAAAAAAAATGTAAAATATAGAAGAATCTGTGTAAAAAATGTTATATTTTTTAAAAATTCAGCAAAAGTAATGCTACTACAAAAAAATATTTCGTTCTTGTTGTAACGAATATATTAAACATTTATGTTAGACATTATAATAATTTAATATGTTTTTAAATCAATAAAAATTTTTATTATAAAATTTTATATTACAATACTACAAGGGTGCATTTTGAATTTGCAAATTGTACAATTCAAACAGCTAAACTAAAATTACATATCGTACTTATTCTCTTCTTTGGCAAAATTTATTTACTTTATTATGAAGATACTTAAAATACATACTTGGTTGACATAATAGTAATATATAACTAAAGCAATATATATTTATTATTTAATAATAATAATAATAATAATAATAATAACAGTGTATATCTGAAAAACATCGATAAAAATAATATTACGAATTCGATCAATGTTAACAGCATTTTACACAAATGTTTTATGTAAGAATTTTCAGGAAGACACACAGTAAATGTGTTTTCATTAAAATGTATTCGATCTATTAGAAACTTTGCAATCTGCAACAATATTAGAAGTATCTTTTGCGAATGTGGATTCAACATTTACAAATGGACTATAACTGAAATTACTACTGGACTTATCGTAAGCTAAAATATGATCCTTTATGTTTACTTCATCCAAAGGTAAGAGCTCCTTCATACCTTTTGTATTGATATCGCATTGTCCGTTTAAATTATCGATTGTTGTATTACCTTCCGGCGTAAAAGGAGTCATATTTTCTTTAATAGCGAGCGTATCTGTCATTTTTGAGGACTGAGAGATATATTTATCAGGAAACTTGGAAATTTTAAATAATGCATTTTGATTACTTTGTTCTTTCTTGCACAGTGTAATTGTTTTTACATATGAACTGTATTTATTCAAATGATCCCTTTTTAATTTTGGTTTTGTTTTTGATTTTGTTTTTACTTCGGATAAATGTTTACAAAGACCAAGAACGCTATTAATAAAATCTTCTTCATTTACTTCTAATCCTTTATTTAATTCGTGTTCCCACGTATAGAACTGAATGTCAGCCTCTCGATCAATTTTATGTATGTCTTTAGAATTGAAATTTGTCGTTTGATTAGAATTTTCTTCCGTATGAATATTCTCTGATATTTCTTCCATGTGGATGACTGATTTGATCATTTTTTCATGCGTATTTGTAATACCACATGCTTTTGGTTTCTGAGAAAAATTTGATATAAATTGATACTCGGCATCATTTTTATAAGATTCGACTGTACTTTGCATAGACGTAGGATCATTTAATATTATATATCCTTGCAGAGATAAAACTGTGAGTGATAATTCTTCTAATGTGTGACTTTCTATTTGATGATGATGTAAACCAGTAATAGAGGTAGTAAATTGTTTACATATGTTGCACTGATAAATCGTATTTGCCATGTCAAGTTTTAAATTACTTTATCTGAAAAAATGAACACAGCATCAAAAGTACCAAAAAAACATGTAAAATATAAAATGAAATATTAGTTTTCAGCTTTAAGGAAAACTGTTACATAATGTACAATGTTTTTACGGCTTCTAAAAATGAATAATTTTAACTGGTTATTCGATATTAACACTGGAAAGGTATAAAAAAAAAGGAACATCTAATAATTATTACCTTCGGTATTCGAAAAAATGTATCATGAAGTTTGCAAGTATTTCTATTATTCTTTATCTTGCTAGAGATACGCATTGGACGTGTTTTGCCATATCTAACCTATAGATCGTACTTGACAGTTCTATGAAGTTTTCTCGTCGAACGAGCTTTATCGTTGGTAATTCGTTAAGGAATAAGGATTAATTTCTTACAGTGTAGGAGAATAAAAATTGTTCATTTCACCGCTTGATAAAGTACACATAGTAACACCTCTTGTTTTTATAAATGTGGATACTTTACGAACAATGTTTAAATTCACCGCGAAAATCTGGCATTGTTACTGCTGCGATTATGTTCTCAGCTACAACGATGAGTTTTAACGAAACGAATAATAGCATCTCGATGAATAAATTCAATATTTCTGAATTTTTCAATAGATTCGCCATGGGAATATCGTTGGAAAATTGACCAGATTAAATTAAAAGTGATAGGTAGTATAGTCAAAAGTTACGAAAGGTCTGTCAAGCCAAATTGGATTCTGCCTTAAAGGAACACCGATTATACGTCCAAAGTAACCATTAAATTTACCTTCTGATTACACTTTTTGCGATGTATACGCGTTAAAGTATACTTAAGATCGAAGTTAAAATTAGCTTACGCTTGATATAAATGCATATATCGTTATATACGTTGAGGTTTTTGCGACTTCTTGATACGGTACGGCAAAACCTCGCGGCCGTAAAACCGAGTCGAATCGTATCAAAAACGAAGAAAACGAGAACGAAAATTATCGGAGGTACAAGAAGAATATGTAGAAACGAGACCCGAGAATCGTAACAACACCTACGATAACATCACGTTGTAACGTACGAGGTCGTAGGAGGACCTAACCAGAAACTAAACAATCGATCGGATCGAAAAGGACGATCGCAAGGTAACATCGTAACGAGGCACGACATTGAGACATAAACATCGAGTCTTTCCTATCGCCATGAAAGAAAAAGAGACGAAAGAACCATGCGACACATGCGAACCCACCCCTTCCATCCGGGATAGAAGATCAATTTCTCAAACGTATCGCTTCGAATTCATCGATCTACGGAGGAACGACGGCCTATGAAACGTTCGTTCACCGATCGATCGACATCGAATGGAAGTCGTTTCGCGTGGCTCTCGACAATGCCGAATTAAATTTAAATGTCAGAAGCTGACCTTTGAGCCGATCAGAAATGAGAAGCTGCGGAGTGGCGGGGGAGGAGGGGGTCTCACCGAGAAGGATCCGTCGAAATCGATCGCGAATCGATAGCTCTGAAACTCCGATTGGAGTTGCGACGTACGCGCGCCAATGAGGGCCGCTCTCTCGCGGTCACACCGGCCAATCGGCGGCGAGCACGATTGCGCATGCGCGGATTATCGATCGCTACCCGAGTGGATCGTCAACGCACGACCACGTACGAGTCTTCAGTAACGTGCGAACCTTCGCGCACACGAGACGTGTCGTAGTTCGATCAAGGGTGCGCGTAAAGACCGAAACGTAATCTAACCAAAGTTCTCGAGTGACTTCGATTCGACGTTGAGATCGAAAAGAAACTCGAGCTTAAGTGGTGATCGCGGCGATTCCGAGGTTCGTGAGAGCGAGTTTCCCTTGGGATCGACGGAAATGTCGTTCTATTTTCGAGACAAGCCGAGATTCGGTGACAGACTGCGCGGCAAATCCGGCGATGAGCTCTTGGAAGAGATCGAGCAGCAATTCAAAGAGGACAATAAGGACTTCTTCGATACCGGCAGATCTACGAACGCTCGTGATTCTCCATTCGGCAGGCACGCGGGATTCTCCAGGGTAAGAACGAGTGTCTTTTGTTTATTTTTTTTTATCTTTGTATCTTTTTTTGTTTGTACTTCCCGCTCTGGAAATGCGACCAATGGCTCGTGCGGGCTGCGCTGCTTCGCGAAGTGACGTAGAATCGACGGGCAACAACGGCTTCTCGATCGCGATCCTTTCGGTTCGAGATAGCGTTTTTTTCGCCTCGTTGAATGCGAATAAATTGTTAATGTTATTCTTGTCGTTGTCGGTATTTATCTCGTGTCCTTCTAAAATCGTTGTTAAGTCCGTTAGAAAGCGGTAAACGCAAGTGCATCGAAAAGTGTTACGAAGGAGGAGAATAAACGTTAGCTACGATAAAATACTCCTTTTGAATAAGTCCCGTATTTTAGTTACGCGTTTTTTTTTACGATAACGTTAGATTTCACCCGATCGTCTCGTTCCATACCTGAAAAGAATACATGAAAAGAACGTAACGATAAACGTCGTTGTTAGAAGTTATTATTGCGATGTACGAGCGATTTCTCATTGTTCGAACAACGTGACGTTTTTACTCGTACGTAAAACGTTTTTCTCTCTCTCTCTCTCTCTCTCCGAAGCTACCTCGAGTGAGGTTCTCGCTATCTTTCTTCAATTTTTTTGCTTCTTTCGTCGATTTGCAATTTTTTCTATTTTTCTTTTCTTTCTTATCGATCTTCTCGGCCGACGGATTCAGAGTTTGAATCTTCTGCTACTCGTTTGTTTCGTTTTTGACGATTCGTTCGTACGCGTTCGACGTTTTACCAAGGGTTGAAAATTCTTTTGCAGTAGAAGCGTTCGCGTGAAATTCAATGCTCGTTTGCACGGTTCGCATAACGTACGAAAATTTCTTTATTTATAGAGCGTCCTGATTTCTACGTCGTTTCACACACACACACACACACACACACACATGCATCTATTTGGTTTTCTTCTCTACTTGCCGGTGTTATTCCTGTCACAATCGTTATATTCTTAGGAGGAGAAGAGAAGGAAGAAATTTTAGGAAGGAAGTTTAGTCGTTGGGAACCATTCACGTTTATCGTTATCTTATAAATAAGAACGTCTCGATTATCTCGGATTATTTCGTAGTTTGAAATCCATTCGAGGACATGGACGATAAAAGGGAAACAAGCGTAGAAGATAGTTTTTATTGCGAGGAGACTACTAAAAAAAGAAATTATAATATAATAGCGTTCCAGCGTTACTTCGAAGATAAATGCGATTTTATTTCTTGTATTTCACGCGTAAGGAGCTGTCGAATCGTGTGTCGCGACTGGCTCCTTGTATCATCGCGGAAAATTCGTACAAATTTCTCCATTGCATTGGCAGATTGTTAAAATTGAAAACGAAATTTTCGCTACATTTTTTTATCGATAAACTTGGAAGAAACTACGAAGATACACGTCTAAGCGGCAAGATTTATACAACGCGTGATTGTACAATTCCGCGAGAAAATGTGAAATAACTACGCGTATTTCTCATTATCGTTCCCGCGTGAAAAAACATGAGTTCGTTACCAAGCCGTGATACAAACGATTCTTAGATAAAATTCCGATAATGTCATAGTCTTCTAACACTTTGAAAGGAGATTGCCACCTAAAAAAAAGGGCTTGGAAAACACCGATGCATCAGGTGAGGATTTGCCGTGTGAGGTCCAAAACACGCACCGAATCGAAGCACGGCGTTCTCGTTACAATTACCGTATTAACGAAACCGTAGGACGAGTCCGTTAAATCGCTCGTGTGATTAGATACGTATCGTAAATCGTACTTAACGCTTTAAAGTTTCGATAACGCGTCTACGCGCAACCCAGTCGACTGTTACATGCACTGTCAATGAGCCAATTAGCACAGCCCGTCCCGGTCTTTACGAGAGCGCGGCGCTTCCTTCGAACTCTTCTCTTCCAACTTCATCAGTGATTAATACGTAACGATGCACGTTGAGAAGCGATTCTCGAGGGATTCGTATAAGAAATAATAAAAAAAAAATTGTAAGACGAATGACGCAGGAGATCCGCCGCCTCCCAAGGGTCTCTTTTCTTCGTCTTAATTTTTTACGCTTTTAACATTTTGACTGCCAAAATATCGAAGAATGTTCTGAATTTCTCATTGCCAAAAGATGGACGACAACATTTTTTGGACTGGCAGTCAATGTGTTAACACGTTAAAGATCGCTCACGAGTTTTCTCGTGTTGCACGTCCCGTCTGTTACGAAATGGATCACGAAATAGCGAAAAACGATTCGAATCAAGGTATATATGTAAATTTTGTATGGTTCCTCTTCATCGAGAAAAATGTTTCACACAATATCATACTTTAAAAAGGTACTAAAAACTTCTATATATATATATATCTCTTATAATAATTATTATAAGACAATTTTTTTTAATAATACCTAAAATATATCCTATTTTACAATTTCTAAAAAATGTGTACAAATTATTTTTTTAAGTAAAAAAGTTATTATAATTATTAAAAAACATAATTTTTTTCAATAATACCTAGAATGCATCCTATTATACAATTTCTGAAAGTTTCACAAAAATTGCTTTGTAAATAACAAAGTTATGATGATTTTAGAACGTACATGTCTTACAGATTTCTTTGCGGTCCTTAATGTGTTAAGAAAACGTATTAAATGAACTGTCTCGTTCGATCTTTCGAATAAAATCGAGGTGTTTTAATTTTTATTAAATTTACTCGAAAGCGAATTGATTTGATTGTGATTGAAAGTTGAAAATCAATCATGTAAATGGAAAGCTTGCGAAAAAATTGGATAATGAGTCAAAGGAAACCCGTTCTTTCCTAAAGCGACGTCGTCAATATCGTTATCTATAAAAGGCAGGCAAGTTGTAAAATCACCTCGCAATACGCTTAAAATAGTTTCTAGCCATAAATTTGCGCGAACTATTCCCTATTGTGATATTTCAATGCTGTAAATCTTTTTGCTAGTGNCGACGACTTTAAATTCAAGTTGACATAGAGAATTCATGCAAGAGAGATTTACGTGTTCT
>JAITYT010000599.1:466285-477078 GCA_025433975.1 Liostenogaster flavolineata | reverse complement strand
TATATATATATATATATATATATATAGTTGAGCCGTGACGTAAAGACTTGTAATACGTGACGTCACAAAGAGACACCACGCGGTTGTTTCACAATGCGTATCGTCGCAACGTAAGCATCGAAACTCGAAAGAATCGTCCTTAGCGGTAAGGTTCGATGTCAAATAGTCCCTGATAGATTTAGCAACCTTGCGACCTTTAACCTTTACAAACTCGTACGCAGTGTATTCGTACGAGTACTCGACGGCAAAGAATTGCAATGGTAATTGTTTGAACGTCGTTATGATTCTTGCTTCGGAGGTTTTAAGAGAGAAAGAGAAAATGTTTTTCCTCAGCTTGCACCTCGCCACGTGGTGATAGACGCGGTCTAAAGGTCGACAATATCGATGGAGTTCTACGATTCTCGAATGGAGGGACGTTGAAAGAGAGAAGCTTCCGTTGACGCGCATCGGGAAAAAAATGTTTCGACGTCAGTTTTAATACTCGACCGACTGAAATAATAACTCGGTATGCTGGGATTGTTATTTCTCGTTGCGTCTAATTTTCGTATCAGCCTTCTCGTTGCTACAACAATCGGATGTACAGGTTCTAGATACGCTTGATTTAATTTCGTTTATCGCTACTAGAATAACGAGGATATCATACCGCTCCATTTTTAACATGCGTGCATAACATCATCGCTTGTTAGAGCACTAGCATTTAGAATGGGCTTCTGGCACGAATACGTAGACTAATATCCTAAGAGGAAGTTTTTTCCTTTTACGTTAAGATACGATTAAAAACTACCGGGAATTTTGTATTTTTATTTCATCTTTTAGTGATTTGCACAGCGATTGTCAATGAAAATATCGCATGACTCACGATTTTATAAATCTCTTGAAAAATACTAACGCTGTTATTAACAAAACGAATGTCGCATTTACTTTAAAGGAAACTCTGGAGTGGTATACTTATTCGCTAATGCTTTAACCTAATAAAATACTTCCTATCTTTCAAAATGATATACAATTGTGGGACACTCGATGGTAAAAACGCAAGCGATTGGATAATATTTACGATAAAAGAATAAATTTACGTACAACGTGTAAGATGCGATTCAGTGCGTAGATTTATTCCGTTGATTCGACGAGAGCCAATCTGCGTTTCTTCTAACGCAACTTCGTTTTATGTCTTAGGGCTTTCCATTCGAAGACGACGGTTTTGGTCGGCATAGTAGCGACATACGCTCCCATTTGGATGATCTAGCCACTCGGCATCCAGAGTTAGCCGATCATTTGCTAGGACCGGCTTGGGGAGACATACCCTTCCACGGAAGTTTGCGCAACCGAAGACGCGGATCAGGGAGCGGCGGCAGCAACTATCAAAGCTACCCGGACGAGGACGCGAGGAGTCAGGCGAGCGGGAGCAGCGCAGCGAGTGCCGCGAGCGGTGCGAGTGGCGTGAGCTCGCACGGCGATCCAGAAACGCCTCAGAATCATCAACAAAGTCGACAGCGGACGCACGACTCCCAACAGGAAACGAGAAGAAATCCGATACCTCAGTACGGATTGCGCAACACCGTCGACATCGGTCAGCAAAACCGCGACAATATGGAGAACAACCCCGAGAGGAACGGCCGTGGGCAGCGTTCGATGTCCGCGCCCCCTGAGAACAGACAGCAGCAAGAAACGCAGCAGCAGTCACCGCAGCAGGGACAGCAGCGATTCGTGTCCAGGGTAGATATTACGCCTCAACACAATCAACAGCAACAGATACCGCAGCCTCAGCAACAGAGTAACGTCAGGCATATTCCGATCTTCGTCGAAGGACGCGACGAACCGGTGATCAGTAGAAACGCGGACGAGCCGCCTTTTCAAAGGCAACAATCGCCACCGCAGTTTCACACGTCCAACTTCCAAAGGCCATCGCATTTCAACCAACATTTCGCCGGTAGACAGCACCAATGGCCACCTCACTTCCAGGATTCGTTCTATCAGCCGCAGTCGATGTTCGATCATACACCGATGCGTCGCGCCCATCAACACCAGCCTCAGCAGCAGCAGCCTCGACAAGGGTATGCCGAGAAACAAAAAGCGGAACATCAACAGCAACCACAATACGAACAGCAGCCACAGTACGAGCAACAGCCGCAGCAGACACCGCACCAGCAGCAGCAACAACAACAACAACAACAACAACAACAACAACAACAGCAGCAGCAGCAGCCAGAGCAGCAAGAACAGGTTAAGCAGAAGCCCGTTCTACCTAAGGATCCGCTGGAGAGGGTGGCGTTAGTACAAAAGGAAGTTGATTCTCTCGCGGAACAGGTGAAGCTGTACGATGGAAATTCGCGAAAGGACAAGGAGTATATTTATTTGGACGAAATGCTTACGCGCGAGCTGATCAAACTCGATGTTATAGAAATCGAAGGTAGAGATAACGTGAGACAAGCGCGCAAAAACGCGATTAAGACCATACAAGAAACGATAAGTTTGTTGGAGTCGAAGGCAGGTGGACAAGAGCAGCTGAAGGAGAATATACAGGATGATTCCAATGAAACTAAGATGGAAGTTTCGTCCCAACCGATCGAACCGACAGAGATCGACCAGAAACAGAGCGAAAACTCGAACGCACCAATTCCACTGCCACCCGCGCCGTCGTGTCATATAAAAAATTCTTCCGAAAATAATGCCGATGATACGATGCAGTCCGAATCGTCGGTAAACGAAGATACCGAAGGAACTCAACGACAAGTAATTCAGCAACGCGAAGTTTCGAACGAGTCCGTTACGAATAATGTGCCAGTGGCCCCGATGGATCCCGCGCAAATGGACGAACAAGGAAAGGTAGAAAATGCTAATAACGAAATGTGTGCGGGAAATGCTGAAAAGGATGCGCTTCGAGAAGATAAAACGGAGAATGGTACCGACAAGGAATCGACTGTAAAAGAACAGCGACAGCCGCAGGATGAGCCACAAAAGATGGAGACGGATAATCAATCGAGTCAATCGCCGGTATCGCCGAAGAAAGTAAAAAAGGCGAAAAAACAGGCGCCAATTTCTGAAAAACCGATACCATTGCCTCCTCCTCAGAGTACAGAAACGATTGCCAAATAAAAAGGAAGCGTTGCTTCCCCGTCTTTAACGCGCGCTAAGTAAGGTGCATATGAATCGCTTCGAGACGTCGTCGCGTATTTATTGTGCGACTGTCTTGTTGTTTTTTCTTCTTTTTTTTCCATTTTTTTTTCTTTTTCTTTGCTGCTCTTGGTGCCCGATCCGACCGTTCGTCGTGGATCGTCGAAGGTCGACGTATTTGTACAATCTTTTTGTCAGTAAGAAGCAGCAGTAACTCCGACGATAGCGTTCTAATTCTTATTTCGTTGCAGTCTCGCGCAATGTTTTAAGCGTAGGCGTTGATGCTCATCGATAACGAAAAATTCGAAGATGATGCGGTCTTCTTAAAATAAAGCTTTATTCACCGTTTCATTCACTCGTGAGGAAGGTGTGAGATATGGCTCTATCTATAATACGATAGATATTAACGAAATTATATGCATTATTATGTGTATATACGCACACTGTTTTAAACAGATTCGATTTAAGAATTTCACATAAATATTCGAAAGTGTATTTAGACGATTTTTACTATTAAAACTGTTAAGAGTATATAAAGCGTATGGAGTGAAGCAACAAAAATATGAATAAAGATAGAACGTCGATCATAAAGAGGTATTCGCTTAGTAATACAGCGTGTACTGTAAAGCATAATTAATAATTATTGTTATTATTTATAATTTATTGTATGCGTGCTGAACCGCAGAATTGCGTGTTTATATGCAGCTAGCTGGTGTCACTGACATTAAATGTGTGTATACGAACCGTGTACATATTAGGATTGTATGTATTCGTCTTGTCAAAATAGTGCATCCTGTTCATTGTCAGTAACGATGTTAATGATAAATTACTTTCCCTCTTTACGCAAATAACTTTTGATAACGATCGTAGAGCGATAAAACGTCATTTTTATTTTTATTTCATCGTATTGTTTTATATAAATAGCAGAGGGACACGGACTAACCGATATATGTGGCTGACAAGGAATGGGTTGTATTGTTTTATGGTTCCTTGTTCTGGGTGATACTCATTATTTTTGTCTTCTGGTTTTTCTGTATGACGTTACTTGCGTATTCTTAGAAATTAATACGTGCTTTTAACCAGAAATTTTGTATTTTTTCTGAAAAAGTATGAAAGACTGAGCGAATGTCGTTATTAGCGAGCATGAAAAAGAAAGGTAACAAAACAATATTAAAAGAACGTTGTACAAAGTAGGTGAGCGTGTAATTATTTTATGAACAAACGAATTCAGTAAAAATACAAAGACTGGTTTTTACCCATACACGCATATCCTTACCATTTCCGTGAAACTATTGTTGAACTTTGCCGTAATAATACCTTGCGTATTATTTATAAATAGACTGCATTTATTTTTTGTTTTAATTTAAAACAACAAAATTTAATTTTGTTAATGGTATTTTTTGGTTTTTATTTTTTACAAAAATACAAATATATAAAAGAAAAAAACAATTCGTTCCCTTTTAACGAGCAATACGCGTGAAATATTCAAAACAAATAAGATTACTTGAAAAATTATAACGGTCGAATTAGATGGTGAGTATACTCCGTCAAGACGCTAAGTTTTGGACCAATACGAGTAAGAAGTTTCGAATGTTACGATATAACGAGAGTAGCCGATTCAACGAATCGATTATCAACACGAGACATTGAAAAATACATCCTTTTTGTGTCGAATTTTCGTTCATATCTCGAATAACTGTAAAAAATTAATCCCAATGCTACGATAAAAAAAAATCCCTGATCGCAAAAATAACGCCAAATTCCTTTGTTACATTTATCCTCCGACTTTCCTCACTCTTCATGATGACGTGCGCTATATCGGTAGAACAAACGAACAACGACGGAGAATATTTCGCGAGATAGCAACTTCCACTAAAGAGAAACTTATGAATCGTATCTGCGTGTAACGAGGCACACACTTGCGCAAGTATGAAGGGGAACCATACTGAAGGCGCCATTCAGAGACGGCTCACCGAGGGGTAGATTTATGCATAGTTCATACCTCTATCGTACCTTTCTATCTCTCTCAATATGTACTTACGTTTCTCCTTCCTACCGTTCCATTTCTCACAGCGACGTCATCGTATACGTACGTACGTACATGCATTCAAGAAGAAGACTATCGCAAGACGACGTTCCTGATCGTTCGTGCCAAAAAGAAGAAGAATTGAGCAACGCGGAGGAATTCTTTACACGAGAAAGAAGCACCTTTGCTTATCTTCGATATTTTAATCAAAGCGTTTAGCAGCACGTATTACGTTCGTGAAATTTTTTTTGTTACTAAGATCTTTTTTGTAGCTTCGATGAAACGTTTTAGCAGCTGTAGAAAATTCACACAAATATTTTTTTATTACATATTTTTCAGACCCACTGTTTTATTTTGTTCCATTCCAGCAAAATTTCGTATGCAAGAAAACACAAAAGATAACAAACTAAAATATACATATATTCTAAATAGAATACATGTGTCCCCCCTTTTTAAATATAGAGACAAACGTTACGAACAATGGAAAATGTAAAGTACGCGTAAAATTGTCAGTTGGCAATAAGACGTACGTAAAGTTTCTGCCGATTATTAACATGTATTGCGCGATAATTTTTTAATGCATTTACTTTTCTATAAATTGAAAATATTGACAATGCCGACTGATTGTTTAGATTTCTTAGAAGAAAAAACTTTCTTCTACGAAGAGACTGGTATCGTTGTAAATTGATATAAAATAATATTAGCATTTTGATTTGAGTATAATATAATATTATAATATAAGTCTTGGATTCTCTCGAATCAAATAACTGTTATCTTTGATATATTTATACAGATCGTAATAATTTGACTTGACATATTAATACAGTTGTTACTCGTATAATTAATGCCAATAAAATCGTGTTTTATAAATACTGGGCGTGATATGAAACTGTAGTAACTGCTCAATTGCAATACATATAACGGTTAATCTACTAGATACCGATTTGAACGTTGCACGATTCGAAAACTTGGCATAGCGGACGCAATGGCGTACCTAAAAATAGAGATGGTGCTTAGACTGTTTGGAACGAACGTTTTTGCGTCGCGACGTCGAGAAACGGTCGTCTTTGGGAAATCCCGTTGAAGATATCGAATGTTATTCTTAAAATTCTAAATATCTTAGCAAGTTTCACAACTGTAAATTGTTAAACTACTAATTTTTTATATGAGAAGGTATGCTTTTTTGTTTAGTACGACTAGGTATCGTATTATTCTTATTATTATAATAATTGCTACGTTATTAATAGTAATATAGTTTCAAGAAATTATTTCAAAAATTACTTCTTCGATTTGACACTACATCGCGATCACTTTATCAATACTTACTCCAATAAATGTGTCAAAACATCTATACAAGTGCAAGTTATTTCTTTATTTACAAATAATACAAATTTAAGATAAGAAATAATACTTAATAAGAAAATTATTCATTTTAAATGACATTCTAACAATTTGTTTTTCCAAGTTTACACAGTATATAGAATTACATTCATCGATATCTTTAAAAGCAGAAGCACAATATTTAACATTTCAGCATATGATAATACTCTGTGTCATAAAAAGTGTAAGTGGCAGGCTTATCGACAGTGTTAATGTAACTCTTATCTTAATATATGATCTATACAATATTCTTAAAAATTTTACTTAAGGCGATCACAGTAATATATCACCTTTGTATCCGCGACTGAAAGCTTTTAAAATATTTTCATAATATTTAACAGTTTTTGCATACTACTATTTTTATTAAAGCTTTATAGTTTGTGATACAACACGTGCGTGCATTGTACGACAGTAGTAATAGTTACTTAAGCATTTGAAGAAAAATAGTTTAAAATATAAAAAACGTTCAAACTTTGAAACGATGACGATGTGACAATTAAGTACTTCCTGATTACATTCAATCGTGCAAATCTTCGAAACATGCAGGACAATAAAGATCATCGTCGATAGTCGAATAACGTCGCAAATCAGTAGTCTTGTCACACATTACGCATTTTGGTTTTTCGTCATCGTCGCAACTCGCAGATGAACTCTGTGAAAATCATAGTTATTCGTTATTTCAAAATAAGAAATTATCATCAATCTTTTTAATTATTTATAATAGCAAAAAATAATAATTTGACAATAGTCCGATGATGTAACGTACATGATTATGTAAAAAAAAATGATACTGTTAAATGTGTACTATATTGCGTAGATTTTAACGCGTGGCTCCGTACAATAAATATTTATTTTTTACCTCCATTTCTTCTTCATGTTCATCGACAGTGCCATATTTGGCCTCCAATACAGCTTCTGCCAATGCTTTCTTAATTAATTTTTTTGTTATAGCTTCATCGTCGTCATCATCCTCGTCATTATTATAATTTTGCCTGGAACTAGAGTGCTAGAAAACAAACATAACTATCGTTATCAGTTACACAATTGAAATATAATTAAACAATTTCACTGTCTTACAGCTTTAGCATCTTCATCTCTTAAGGATCTTAATCGTTCTTCGATATCGCAAGACTTGCTTCCTGAAGATAATTGAAGCCTTTCGAGATATTCTTTTATTAAATCATCGGTCTTTTGTTGGTTTGTTCTAATATCAACTTGATGTATCTACGAATATGATTTAATTTATGCGTACAGTTCATCTTGTTCTATTCGTTACGTCTTTACATACATTTATTTTATTTCCGTCTGGATCTTGATCTTTCAGCAATGCTAGTCTTCTTTTAATCTCTTCTACGCTTGGTGCAGGTACGTTCTTATCTTCTCCTTTTAATTTTCTAAGTCTGTCGACTATTTCTTTGTCTGCAGGTTCCATACCAGCACTTAATTTATCCCAATGATTGGAATGTTTGTACATAACTATAGGAGGTTTAGTTGGATTTTCCAAAGAGTCGAGTCTAGAATAATTATTTTAATTCTAGTTTTAATTTACTTTTTTTACTTATTATGATTTTTACGCTATGCTTACTTTTTTGTAATATCCACTAATGCTAAAGGTTCATCGGGCATATCGGAGATAGGAGATACAGTATCGGAATTCATTTTCCTAGTCGATTGCAATTTATTGTGACAGGGACCACAGATTTTTTTTATTCCCACATTTGGTAGATTATGTTTGTACTTGAGACATTTACTACAGCAGGAAAAGCCACAGTTAGGACAGCCATGCTAGAAGTATAATGTAAACAATGCTTAAATAATTAATAAACAGAAAAGTAAACAAATATAGAGAAAACATTACAGTATACACTTTGACCCTATCATAACCTATAGACAAATGACAGAATTAAAACAAATATATTCTTACTTCTTTAGCGAAGAAGGTAAATTTGGTTTGACAGATACTACACGACATCTCGATTTTTGCCTGACTTATACCTATGGCGTTACCAACAAATATAACATAATATTTCTTGATAGATTTTTTACAGACTGCAACTCAGAAGCAAATAATGCGTGACTAATAATGAGCTTTATGTCAACCGAACGCAAGAAGTAGATAGCAGTGTATAGTAAAAATATACATTATCGAATATGTTGAATTGACGTATCATAGATCTGATCGAAATAATTCACGTATAGTTACAATGTCTAATAAAATAATTTAATTACAGCACCGCGTCAAAATATCACGATAATTTAACGTTTTCCAAAATTTAAGAATATCACGCGTACACACACGCGCACGCGCGCACACACACACATATATTACATAACTTAATATTTCAAAAATTTAAAGTTAAATAATATAGTAAACTCATAATATATTTGAAGTACTTAATAAATTAAGTTATGCATCATCCTATTAATTATATTTAAAAAAGCTTCTCTTCGATGAAATAGAAAGATGGGAAAATAATTTGTCATAAATAATAAATCACTTTCAAAATAAGGAGCGCCAACTTATTTTTTTCGCTATTAAATTATTTAGGTATTACTTTATATTACGTACATTACTGCGTCATGATTGCCTTGACGTTTTATTAAAGCACTTTTTTCAGTACATGAAATTCTCTATTATGACATTCTCGCGCCACCTAGTATCTTATAAGCAGGTACCAAATTCTATTAATTCATCGGTTTGTGTTGATAATATTGCAAACAACTTTACCCATTTTATTTCAATTATAATTAACAGACTTCGCAGTTATTTAGATACCGATTAGTAATTTACTTTCTGAATGTTAGAATAAATATCGTCTTTAAACACGTTTTTAATAAAAATATTTAGTAATTGATCTTTTTATTCTGTGATAAATTAAGTGTACCGATCGAAAAGCGATACAATTTTTAAAAGCAAACAGATAAAATAAATACTTATAACGCAGGTACACAGATAGTTTTATTAATTTGTCAAGACATCCGTAATATTAACAGCGGATAATTTCAAAACGTGATCATAAAACGAGCAAGTAGCTATCAATATAGAATTTTGTTTATCTAATTGTAATATATTACGTTCTAAAATTTCTTTTCGTGTTAATAAGCACCAATCGCATCCATACGATATACTTTCGTGCTCATTGTAGTCCCCTACAATAGTCGGTAATTCTGAATTTTTACAATCAATTATCCTAAATCCTCCGTACATGCATGCGGCTAATAAATATCTCCGCACAAAAGGATCCCATTTCAAACGCCAAATACCACCATGTAGATTTGTTTCTGATAAAGATCTTTTCAAGTTTCTTGTGTCCCACAATCTTAAAATTTCGTCATAACTGCAACAATTTTTTATCACATTTGGTGATATATTTTGACTTTATCATCGTGTAAAATACGATGGATGATTACAATTTGCAAAATAAATTTATGTACCTTCCAGTAGACAGTAAGTGTTCCCTATCGATATTGCTGTGAATGCTCGTAACACCTGCACCATGTATCGTATTAGAAAATAAAGGAACATTGTCCATTCTTGTATCGATACGTTTGAATTTGCAATCATCTCCACCTTAAATATTTTACATCTAATGTAAGAAAAGTATAAGTGGAATATAACAATCATATATACTTTTTCATACCAGTATATATCACATTTATATCCCAATAATCAAAAGCTCCGATCCATGCTTCAAATTCATGAGCGTGCCATGTTCCAAGTTTCTCAAGTTCTTTATCGTGCATTTTAAATAAAGATATCCATCCCTTAGAATCAGTGACTACAATTTGAAGATTGGCATTATCGTTATTAGACCATCTTCCCGAACACCAATCTAAAGATAAAGCTAAAGCTTCTTTCTCGTAGTCATTTACTTTTGTTTCTACGACCAAATCTAATTTTTCTTGATCTTGAACTTTTAATTCATAGATCTGTAAGCAGCCTATTGAATTTACAACACCAAGCAAAATTTTTCCTCGGTACACGATATGCACCCACTTCATATCTAATACTCCTGGAACTTCAATCCGCTGTAACAATTTCAGTTGTTCCGCCTTAAAAGCACGAAACATATAGATCCTTCCTAAACGTTTTGTCGATGTGTTAGTCTCACATATCTCATTATCTTTACTCTCTGACAATTGGTAAGTTCCACATACGAATAAATCCTTAAAAGGCTCTGCCGGACACCATTCTACAGAATCTGCAGAAAATTCTGTGTCAAACGTATTTAAAGTTTGAAACATATTTAAAATATTTAAGTTTTATCTGAAACAG
>JAITYT010000599.1:447300-459001 GCA_025433975.1 Liostenogaster flavolineata | reverse complement strand
TTTTTTTTTTTTTTTTTTTTAGAGTAGCTACTTAACGGTTTAAGTAATTTATCAATAATTTTTTAATATTTCATAAGCATCGTTTGACTAGCATTTTTTCTTTTAAAATTTCGCTTCGGTGTTTCCATTGTATTCCTGTTGTCCGTGCAATCAAGACTGTCGTTTTTCTTAATTCTTTTTAATAATTTTCGGTAATCGAGAATACTCATTTTTTCCGAGAATCGTCAGTATCACATGTTGATTCTTGATAGGTCTAATTTTTATAATTGCATAAAAGTTTACGAATTATAATCTTTATCTAAATTTTTGTTTTTTGAAGAATAATATTCGATAATATTTTATATGCCGTTTCATACAGTCGATATTCGCTTAAATTTACCGCGAATTTGGTAATCGTATAGGCGTGCGCCTTCGTCGTCTAATTATTTACGTTTATCAAAGGTGGATGATTGTGTCCGTTAGTATATATACTCGATAAGGTTGCTCTCGTGTCAGTGATATTCGATATTGACAGTTTTGCGTTTATATTTATTAAGTCACGTTAAAAGAAAAATTTCTCGACCAATTTATCTTTGAGGTTATGTTACGTTCGTTATGCGGGAAGCAAAATTGATCTAATGTCAAGCACGAGATTCTGATTTTAGTACTCCCGCCATTTTTTATACCAAGTTATAGTTTGGTAAAAATCTAAATAACAGGTAGGAAATATATTGAACGAGACGATTGATGTTATCCGCTTGCATGTCGTGTAATCTTATTTCAAGGTGATCGCGTTTAAAATAGTAACCAATGATTGACCGGCATCATCCGTATTACTTACAATTTTGACTTTTTTTTTCTCCTCGGTTATCAGGCTTCAGTTATAATTAAACAATTCGTTCACAGATATTTATATTTTTTAAAAGTATTTTTTATTGTGCTTCTTTTACAAAAGAATATAATTAAATTTCGTTGGAATTATTAACTTAAAATAATTACAATTACAGCAGTATAACTTATAAAGTTTTATAAAAATAACGTAATAACTTATTTTAGAACTTATTGTAGTACAACAACGTATCTTTTTATTTCAGGTATATGTTAAAGATATTGGTGCTGCACAGTTATATATTGAGAAATTAGCAAAGAAAGTAATTTTCTGTGCACAAACTAACATGTACGTCACGATTTATGAATATTATATTCTTTTATCGTTAGTCATTGTTCCTGTGTACTTGTTTTTCAAATTATGGGCTTGGTTAGGGTGGGAATTATTTGTTAATAATTAAAATTATCTTTTTATACTGCATAAAAATAAATATTTGTAATATCTTTTGTACCAAACATATTTTCATTTTAAACCTACATTTTACATTATACACGCATGTATATTATCGTAGTTTTATGCATTTTTTATAAGCCTTTTAAAGGCATAATCGATATTTTTCAATTCTTGCTTATATTAGAACGACAATGTAAAAGAATAAATATGATGGTTATAAATTTCTTGAAACTTCAATCAGGGATATAACAAGCTATATATCGTCAGTAATTAAAAGTTCGTCTAGTCCCATTCTACCTCTATGTTTCCAAATTCTGTACCTAGCAACATCTTTTCGAGTAATAATTCCAATGACCTGAAAATAATGTATTATTTTGAATTTCCGTAAAAAACTAGCATAACAGAAATAATTTGATAAATACCTCGTTTGTGTCGTTTACTACGGTTAAATGACGAAGTCCTAAAGCTCTAAATAATCTAAAGGTACGTGGCAGTGTAGCAGACTAAAAAAAATGTTTTATTTGCAGATTTTGAAAACTTATTTGATAAATGAACATTTAAGTATATCACGGAAACAATATAAAGATAAAGATATATACTAACATGTTGCAATGTGTAAGGAGAAGGATTCATAAAAGGCCTTAGATCCATCGTGTATGTTTTTTCTTCCTCTGTCACGGAAACTTGCTCAATTGTTGGATATCTAGGATACTCTTTTCGAAACATCTTTATACTCATAAATGTTTCCCAAAATTCAGCGTATTCGTTAAAAATTTTATTCTGCAAAAGTACTATCAATTGAGATCGTAATATCAGGCCTCGAAATCTACCATAAGAATGTATCTCCGGCTGAAAAATTAAATATTTCAACAGAAATATTAATTTTAATCTTAAATATCAAAAGTTTGTAATCGATTTACCGATTTACCTGATCGCTACTTGGTGGATCAACGATCGGGAATCCATTAAAAGAAACACATTTTAAGAGTTCTACGACGTGTCCTACATTTTCAACCGTCTTCAAACTTACTACGGGGTGACTCATTATTTCACTGGCATAAATGTTATTTGACAATGGAGGTGCTTCCCATGGTAATATTGGAATTCCTGCCATTTGTGTATGAATATCATAAATGCCCTACAATGATATAAGAATAATCTAAAAAATATATACTATACAGTTATTATTACGTACAATTATTGCAACATATTGCTATAGTCTATATACCTCATTGAAAAAATCACCGATCCATTTTGCCATAATCAAAACTATTATAAGAGGTAAACCGAAAGATATCCCTTGTGTTGACTCTATTAATATCGCAGTCAAACTGATCGTCATTCTAACAACTCCACCTAATTGTGCAGCGGCACCCAGTAATGCATACTTTCCGGGATTTAATACAACCTATAATAATATTTAATTTAATATTTAACTCACCATATCACGTTCATATACTCATATGCTCATTTCTTGATTTTCTTTTCTTACACAATTTGGACATATTTTTGAAAGTCCTGACCCAATTAGTCTACCCCAAGCGGAACCAATTAAGAGCGATGGAATAAAAAGACCACTGGACATGGAAAGACCAAATGTAAGAACAGCTAAGATAAAGTATAATACAACGAATATAGCTAGCGTTACGTCATTGTGGGAACCTGAAAATATAAATTATATGATTTGTATATAGAGTCTCTTACCTTCGTTCATAAATTCTTATACAACATTATTAATCCTTGCACCACTGAAAATTTACCGTACAAGCGCTCGTTATAGACTGAACACTTGTTATGTTCATTACATAGTTAATTATGGAAGAATTACGGGTATATATGTATGACACTGCATATTATAACACCGTACCTTTAGGATCATGAAATAAAGATCGTACAGTGCTTTCTGGTGTTTGAAACCATAAAGTTGCCACTGCACTGTATTCTCCTTCATTGCAGTACATCTGAAGTGGAAATTTAGTAGGATCTTGTCCTATTGGTTTACAGTCGTCTAGCAAATATATCATTAAAAATCCCATTGTTGCACTTAATACTGCTACTGCAAATGCTTCTACTACTTTTAACCACTTCCGCGTTATAAATTTTAGTCTGAAGTAAGTAACTTTATAATTCAAGTGATTCCAAAGTGCACCAAGAAGACCACCTATTATACCGACAAGTACAAATAAGGGAATCTCATAAATTTGATAAGGTATCGACTCAAATTTTCCCAAGTTTAACAGGCCTGGATAAGATAAATCACCAGGACGTCCATGGTATGCGCTAAGAATTACATTTAATGTGAAAGTGGTAATCATGCTGGCAAAAAATGCTCTCCATGTCAGACTTTGATTAAAAAAACTGGTACCTTCCTCTATACTAAACAAGACCCCACCTAAAATTATGTTTAATATTTATAGATATATAATACTTTGCAATAAATTAACTCAAATCAATTTATAAGCTTTTTAATCATTATTTTTACCAATTGGTGCTCCAAAAGCAGCAGATACTCCGGACGCAGCACCTCCGGAAACAAAATCACGCTTCTCATGATCTTCTCTAAAATATTTAAATATCCCTAAATCTTTCTTAAATGTTGTGCTTTTTCCTTGAGATATTCCAGCAGCAATTACAGCTCCAGAATGAATCATTGGTCCTTCCTTTAAATGTTATATTATCGAGAATAACTAACAGATAATTTCTATTTATAATTGCGATAAATAAAAATTTAATAATTACTTTCCCACCTGCCAAACCACCCACAACCGTGCAGATGACACCAATTATCTTTACTATTAAAGTTTTAATACGAACAACTCTGGGTATTTTGACACCATTTAGGTAACATTTAACTTGTGGAATACCACTACCAGCAGCAACAGGCTCAACATAAGATACTAATATAGCACCTATTAAAACTGGCACAATATTTAAAACTACCCAAATTATGTATGGGAACCATAGACAATTTTCTAATACACACTGGTTTACAACTATAATAAACTTTAAGGATAAATAATTGAATATAGATATGCATTTACACATACTACCAGTGCTACCGATTTCTTATTCTTACTTTTTACTTTTTTGAACGCTGCTAATGTATATGTATATATATATATATACATTAAAATATTTATAATTTATTAAATTAATTAAGGATACTAGTTGTTAGCCATCCGTACTTAAAATCAGATAATTCCTCTATCGAAATATCTACGAAAGAGGCAATAAGAGCTGTAAAAATTCCTATTAATAAAAAGATAAACCATCTCGCAAAATTTTTTTTAACTACGAATTTGTAACCCTTCTTTCTTTCTTCATCTTGAAGGGGATGATTTTCGCACGGATCATAATCCAGGCTCTAAAATATAAAAATGCAAAAGTAAATTAAGCTCTACTTCAGAATAGTTCTCTTCGAATATTAATATAATATCATTCGAAGCGAAATAAATATTATAAAACACACGAAGATGATAAATTTACCTCAAAATTTGTCGAAAGAAAATTAGTGTCTCCTGGCTTAACTTCTCCAAGCCTTCTTCTTTGGTGATTGGAGATACTCTCCATAATATTACGAGGTGAAACATTATTGTAATCATTCTGTTGAAAATAATAAAAAATGCATTAATTATCAAATATTAATATTTTTCTAATTAAAAAATACTAATTATCTAAACTAATTTTCAGGATAGATTTGATGGGGAAATTCGAAGACTGTTATATATGCCAGATGAGATGATATATGCCTTTGATGAAGTTGCAAATTTGATACAGCCTTAAGGATCCTTTGTAAAAGTCTTTTCAAAAACAGATGCAAAGTATTACAGATACTTGATAGGTGCACAAAGTTCAACGATGAATCACTCTTATTTCTTAGAAATTTAAAAGACATACATACGTAAAATATTTGTTTTGTTTGATTCAAGAGAAATAAAATTTTTAAAAGTACATTTTAGGCAATGAACTTCGAGAGTATCCTACACGATAATATTCTTATTTTTTCTCTGAAACTCTAAACAGCACTTTATTTGATTCGTAAGGTAAAGTCACGAAAAAGAAGCGGCATATGATAGTATCGTATTTACGTGATATAGGTTAGGTTACCGTATCTCATCATATCAAAATCAAAAAGAAACAAAGGAAATCAACAAAAATTACTTTACCCGAAATCTAACGGAGATATCATCGTTCGAATACGAAGCAAAATTATTTCTTGGTTTCAGTAGCCTCTCTTTGTCTTCTCTATCAGTTTGACCGACGTCGACATAGTCAATGGTATTTTCAACGGTATCATTTATCAGTATGTTGGCGTGGGTCGAGTTATCCATAATTTTTTTTTTCTTTTTTTTGAATCAAGTATCCTCAATTATCTTATAACGTAATTTTAATACATGGTTAACCGATATTGTTATCTTCTTGCAGTCATGTCCGAAGGAATCATTTCATGACATGCGGCATACACAATCACATTGCACAAGAGAAACACGAATATCTGGAATCACGTGACATAAGCGATGATTCGTTGTGACTTTTGTGACGCAGTTGCGGAAGTGATATATTCTCGGACAAAATGCGCAAGCGTCGGTAATAGGAAAAATAAAAGATTAACGCTGCATATATTTATTATATAATTAATATTCGGTTTGTTTTCTTTATTTCGTGTGTATATACGTGTATATGTATAGAAAGTACGAAAAAAAGAATTGTTACACGTAAGATGATTTAAAGATCGTAAATTGAGAGAGGAACAAAAAAAAGATTAATAAATTTTAAAGTTAATAAAAATAAATAATAAAGTTTAGAAATTGTAGTAGATTTTAGTAGGTTTACTACATCTTAGTAGATTTTAAAAAGCTAAAGCGGTAAATTCAATATTCTTTCTTCATGTAGCCTATATATATATATTTTTACAATTCAGTTTCTTAGTATATTTAAACGATACGTAATAAATAGGATTTGTTGTGTTTCTCTGTATAAAAATGAAATTATCGATATCTCTACTATTTTAGATAATCGTAGTACTAATTGATACGTTACAAAAAATGTAGTTTTTATATCGCTATCTCGTCGTTATCAGCATTCATGCACGCACCCAAGTTCCTCACGCGACTTTAACTTCCTCAAATATAAGTTATATTTTTATCCTCTTCTTACAACCAAATATTATACGCAACACTGTTACGTCAGATAAGACCGTCGTTCGTTTATTAATTATCGAATCGCTTCAATTAATATTATACTTAACGACGTGATTCATTCGTATGTGCATACTTCTAATCGAGACGAGTCAAAGTATTTTACGATAAGCTTCGATACGATGCTTTCTTTTATCGTTTAACTTAAAAGTCAACGTTTTGATTTTCTTTCCTTTTCTCAAGTTAATTTCATTCAACTTATCCTTTACAGCCTATTCAACGTTGTGAACGAATTATTCAAAACTTACTTTACAATAAGAATTATCGTCTAAATCTTTTGAGCTGCGACATTCCTAATTTCCAAGAAGAGCGTGAAGAGCGTATGTAGTGCTTCGAGTCTCGAACCGTTTTGGGATGGGATGTCCAATAAATTGCAGACAATGTCGACGAGACGCGATAGTTCACAATCGAGAATCGTAAAATCAATTGGCACCTCGTTAAGTTTATCTTCCACTTCGGATGGCCATTGTTGCATTAAAGCATCAATGTCGGGCATCGGTTTTGTCGTTTGCACTGAAGGTAGGTGCTTGCTCCTATGAAGCTGATTCATATCCTCTATCCACTTGTCTATAGTTTTCCCGTTTTTTTCAGCATCTTCGATTCTCTTGATCACTGCTTGCTTTTGCGCACCTGCGCTTCTACAATGAGTTCGCAATTGTAGATGGAGCACGGCCGGTTCTGATTGATCGGTACACGGCTCGTCTAAAACTGACAGTCCTATTTTGTCTTTCACTCCGTCGGGTCTAGGTATCTTGATGAAGGCATCTATGTCACCGACAGCTGGTATGTAGTCAGGTATAAAAGGTATGAGCTTATAATTAAGATCTATCTTCTGTGGCGTGTACCTGATAATTATTTAAACTGATTATTGAACAATTTACAACGCGTTATATTTTTCATTTATAGTTCGTACGAAAGGGGGAATATATTTTTTTTTCGAATTCGGCGCGAATTTTATCAAATTTATCGAATGGTCGTTTGACGACATATGATATGCAACGTAATTAAATTTAATAAAATGGTGATTTTACCTGATTATATTTTGAAGGAGTTCCTTCACTTCGGTCGATACATCCAGGTCTTCGAATTCTTTGGGATCATACAATTCTAATTGTTTCGTTGTACTTGTTCCTTGTATGTCATCGTCGTCTGTTTCTTCGCTATCGGAAATATCGCTGCTCATCCCTAACGATTTTTCAAAATTTTCGTGATCCGTATATCTGTTGGTTGAATAATTTATTAGTTTTTCGATCGTAAGTAAACGCGACATTTTATCAGTTTTCGAAGTAATCGATTATATTATTTTCAGATGCGTGATTAATCTATTCGATTGACAAGTAGAAAATGATAAGAGTAATTGCAAACGGAGGACTAAGAAATTTTATTAGTCGATAATATTCAACTTGCTTTATAAGTAATTCATTTGTAAATATTATTGCGAACATTGAATAATGACACACCTTTTAAAACTGTGCTTTTCACGTGATAGATTCATATCAGAGCTGCCAGTTGTTACATATCTTCTGTTCTTTCTTGAACTCGATGGTCTTGGATTTACCGGGCTTTTGATCTCTTCGGCGTTGCGCACTTCGATGCTCTCGTCGAATTTAGTAAAGGCAGAAATATTTTGTATTTCTTCATCTTCACTACTGTCTTTGATATCCATAACTTCATCTTCACTACCGTCTTTGATATCCATAATCTAATAATAATTTTTGCGTTCTAACTCAACGATCGTTATTTATTACTTTCAGTAATCCTATAATCACTAATCATACATACTTTCAGGTTAACTTTTTACCAACTACCAGGGATGACAGTGTTTATCTAATATTAGATTTCTCAGGGTTTGTTACATTAGCGTTGCTATGACACTGGCCCGTGTCCACGGTTACAGTTGGCGGGATAGATTTAAAATGTATAATCTAAAGTGATAACTATTCCTACATTTTTATAAAAGATGTTATCGTATTATTCATTTATGACACTATATATCGACGTGTATACACACGTCGTATATATGTATATAACATACGACATAAAAATAGACATAAGGTTTAATTTTTCTTCACAAAAGCGTTTCTCCAATCTCAAGAAAAAAGTTCAATTTAAACTAAAAATGTTTACGTACGTGTTTTTTAAAATATATTTTACATTATTCTAGATATATACAAATTTGAATTCCTTGATATTTAATTATTTATTATTAGAAATGTATCAGTTCTAAATATTTTTTTTTAATATTTGCATTTTTCGAAGAAATGTTGTTAATAACGCTACTGTTGATTTTTTAATGTGCCTATTTATTGTATACAGGCATGTTTACAAGATACTTAAATCGACTTCTTTTTTGTTGCCAGTGACGTTACCCGAATATAGATAATTCATGACTTGTAACGTTCGTACGATATTTAATTCTTTTGAAGGTAAAGCAGTTTTTTCGTATGCTCAATGGTAACGAGTTTAAAAACGATCAAAATTGATCGTATGTTTCGCATAGCGCTAATAACTGACGATTTACATACACGATAATCGAATGCTTTATTTAGAAAAAGAAATACGTTATAAATGTGTATAAGCTTTCATCTATGAATTAATTGTAATTTTCCAAAAATTGTTTCTCATTTAAATTATATTAAAGAATGTGTAAATTGTAATAAAAAAAAATATACAATTAAAATTCTACGATTTATGGTACAAAAATACGATAAAAAATTACAATAATTCTTTATAAACGATCATTTTAACTGATGTACTGTTCGAACTTCAAACAGTGAAAATCTGTATGAAATATTTGTAAAGTTTTATGAATATTTTATAAAGTTTCTTTTTGATCGCAATATTTGCAAGGATATTCAACGTAGAAATTAAAAAGAATTCCCACGATTATATAAAAAGGAAGTTAATAAAACAGACAGCTTCAATTGCAGTGCGATAAACATCGGAAAAAGAAGCAATCCGTGAATTTATTGTATTCTTAATAAACGTATCTTGTATGCTCATTCGATTCGTTCATCTTCAAATCTCCTTCTTTGACGAAATAATTGTCTTTGGGATCTTTCGTAGTTCCGTAGAATCGAAGGAAGATCAATCCAGAACCGCGCGTAAGTTCGAAATATTCGATCACGATCTTCCGTTCGGATGCAGCAATTTCTCTAAAATAATCCTATCGTATTCTTCAGTCCGATCAACTACGTATGAGCGATCATTTATAGGGGATATTTTCCGTAAATATGACCGCTTCTTGTGCGCCTGATCAACCACCCTTGCGGAGAAGGAGCTTTTTGAAAGATACACGTTGTTTGAGTGCTCTGACTGTGCCGTAGCTGGACAGATTGCGTCTTCAGAAACGACGATTCGGTGAAGTTCGCGTTTTCGCAATGTTGCATTCTGGAAAATGGCGAATTATTGGAAAGCATCTGCTTTGCAACATTCTCGCTTGGACAGATCGAATCGCCGCAAGCGTACGCACAACAGTTGATCCCGGAACTTTGACCGTTTCTCATACAAAAGACGTGTTCAGCCTGGAAAAGATCCATCGGGGCCCTGTTGATAGAGAAAGCTTTCTTAGAAGTCATGAATTTTTTCTTAAGATCAAGCCAAAGATTTAAAAAAGGAACTACTCAACGTTGAGCAAAGTTATACGTAAATAATGCCGACGATTTTTGTACACGCGTGACTGTCCGGTTGTCTCGTTCAAACAATAATTGTATATGATTTAAGTAAAAAGATGACTTAGAAGCATTAAAAACAAGTTGACGTTTGCATAGTGTACTTCAGTTGATTATGGATACGCTTAAGAATGCGATTAGCGAATCTTTTAAGAATACGTGAAATTATATTTGTTCATTAGATGTATTTTTAGCATATATTCTTTAGTGCCGTATTATTAGATATCTCTTTTTTTTTGTAAATTAATTTAAACGCATAAAATTAGTAGTAAATTGAGATGACGAATCTTACGACGAATCTATATCACAGTGACTTTCCTCGTCCTTCGTCGATTTTCCAGAAACGATCATGAGGATGAAGAGTAGACCACAAATTGTGGAAAGTACCATGACATCTCTCGTTACGTATCTCGACGTATTTTCTCGAAATTTTGTTTCTAAATCGTCGATGTAGTCACTCGTTGTTAAGAACCATGAAAATTCGTAAAGGATCAGATCCTACGTCGTTTACGTGGACAATTAGGAACATTATCGACGTAAAGTATGTAACTCACGCGTATGCCTCAGAACGAAGGTTAAGTAAAGTAAAACGTACTTTTAAATAGACAAAGATTTGATGGATTATCAGTCGCATGAGGTAGCAGACATCGCCTAAATTATCCATCGTTGAATGATAGGCGATTATGATTGAGTCGTAATGGTCATGGAATCTCGTAGATCGAAGCTGTTGTAGAAATTTTTTTTACATCATTTCTTGCCTAAAAGTTACACCTCGAGCCACGAAATGCCGAGAATTTGACAAATACAATCCGTGAAACGACTGACTGTCGTCTTCACTGAACATTGATAGACATACGTCGTTGTCACGTGTAAATTAAATACACATTTATATGTTCGAATGTCGTAAAAAATTATTTTCGAAAATGCCTTTTCATTACGTAAGCCTTGAAATATTTGCAAATTCGTTCGTTCATAATTTCGAAGCTTAATTTGTTTGCGTAATGTTTGCATTATCAATGTCCGTTATCTAATTACATATTAAATAAAAAACGAAAGAAATGCGTGTACTTTACGCTTTCGTTTTTGTCAGACTTGGCAGAAGAACAGAATCTTCTTTGAAATTTTTTCATTGACGATTAAACATGCAATCTCTGTATTTATTCGCATTAACGTATAACATTTGCTTCGATATGTAGTCACAGGTACTTTATTCAGTGTATAATTCAAATTAGAAGATAATGTAATTAACATATCGATGAATCTTGTTTGTTTTAACCGGTTCATTTTAAGGCAGTAGTCAAGTACTTTATATTCCTGTCTGTTCACGTCACGTATTTATTCTTGTTATATATTTTATCGCAATCTGTATGTTATAATATCATGCATACACTTCTAGGCGTAAGAAGTAGTATTTAAATTAATTTTTCTATAATATTTTATTTAATATTCGAAAATACATTGTAATATTCGACAAGTACATTGTCAGTCTCTGGTGACCGATGTGGTTCTTAACCCTTTGAGTGCTATTGACGCATATATGCGTTGATCAATTTTTTGGGTTTCTCATTTTA
>JAITYT010000599.1:408486-419443 GCA_025433975.1 Liostenogaster flavolineata | reverse complement strand
TGATGTAAAATCACATTTAATTCAGTTTTTTGCTGGCAAAAATCAGAAGTTTTATGAACATGGAATTATTACACTGCCTGAAAGATAGCAAAAGGTCATCGACAAAAACCTAATTGAATAAAGTTATATTTTTAGGCCAAAATTTTGAATTTTCCTCTTTATTTCAAATCCGTAATCACTCAGTTGCCAACCCAATAAAATCATCGATCGATGAAATTGCGGCTTGAATGACGTCACTTGGATCCTTTTCAACCGAAATCGATAATTTATTCGGCATGGTTTTCCTATTCAACGTCAGTCGTGGAATTTCGATCGATCAATAAGGACGACGATGACAGCTTATTTTGGATGCAACTACGATGTTTTATGCCGATAATATTACGATTGGCTGTAATAATCTGTGCGTGCATGCACGATCGCCAGGTCGTGACGCAAACGGATTTTAGTGTTCGAGGTGAGTAACGCGCTTCTTGCATCATAAATAACCGACGAAAGGTTCTATTGATTTCCGGAGAATCGTTAAGCATGAACGAGACATCAAATACCTCCTCAAACTATCCTATGATAAACGTGACTATCGGTTGCGTCTCGTTTAGATTTCCACAAGAGACTTTTTCTCTTTTTCGTCGCATTCATCATAGATTTGGAAAACACAATACGGTAAGGCGTAAAGTCAACTTGGTATCTTTATGATACAGTATAACAAGAGCTCGGGCTTTGACGTGTAAAAAATACTACTTTTATCCCAATTTATCGTGCTGATTGCAAAACGATTAAGAACAATCGCAAGTAGTACATTTTACTCCTTTGAACTTTACTATGTTAGATTTACGTGGATCGTTCCTTCACCTCGTAAATAGCGTCGTAATTTTTTTGACAGAAATTACCACATTTTCTCCAACGATGGAGCAGGACATGGCATTTAATTTAATTCCAGAGACGTTAAATTCGTTCCTGGCGGATCGAAGAAAATTGATCAAGGATCGATCGTACCTTTTCCTTCGCGATGACTTCTCTTTCGATTCCGTTGGTTATACGAATTAGCGTGGCCATCTTTGAGACTCTTTGAACTCGTGGAGCAGCGTTTTGCGAAGATCTAAGCATACCAGAGACGTAAAATATTAGTAGCAGTAATAATAACGATCCTGTGAGGGAGCGGGGCGGAACACTTCCATTTGTTACGAAAGGCGACTAAAAGAGGAAGCCCACAGCTAAAAGAGGATCGTTTCTTCGATCGTTGGAATCGTATTTGCTTTAGAAGCGTTCGAAATCGATAAATTATCACCCAAATTTGTCTTAATTTCAAGATCCTATCTTATTTTTCAGCGACGCCTCTTCCAACACTTAATAATAAAGGATCTTATCGATGACCAGAATTAAAAAATACAAATCGTTAATAAAAATACGATTATTTGAACAGCATTGCATGATAAGAGCAGTGCTTAGAAACGATTTGGATTTTTACTTTACAACGAAGTTCGAATTGTATTCCTGTCGTTTTTAGGATGAAAACATTTTACATTTTTCAAATACCAACGGGGAAAGTTTCGTTAGGTTCATCGTACTTTTCACGTATCGAAGCGTGATCTCGTTTCCAATTCCTGTTTTATATTAACACGTTGACCATCGCATTGATTACGCACGACCGCAATTTTTTTTGTCTATGACATATAAATTCAAAACATGTGAATTTGACAGTCAACTTGTTAACAGAGATAAAGATTTATTCAGTTTCATACTTTTTACGCAATGACTCATCATAGACGAATTTTTCTCGCATCGTGCGGTGCCGACGAGACAGCGAAGGTGTAAAATATTTAAAATTCCTCGCGTCGTTTTTTATTTATGCGCGAGAGCACGTAAACGCGATTCAACTAAAGCAAGCAAAGAAATAATACGTATTCACGAGCAGTGCGCTTGCACGGGCACGGATACATGCGTTTATCGTATGCAAACTATGGCTTATCCTTTTTATTTGTCGTGCCGTTGTATCGAAATTACGCGCATCGAACAAATCAATTTCCATCCGTGGCACGAGCTTCCCTCGTGCACGTCTCTTGACGTATTCCTGTACTTTCTCCGGTGTGAACGCGAATTACACGATCGAACGCGACGAGAGGCGCGTCCCTTCCTTGAGAATCGCATTAACGGGAAACGATTTTACGCGTGTGAAGATTTCGAGTCGCATCCTCTCTTAAGTAAGATAAAAGTGTAATTCGTAAGATCGTTGTGTCTTATCACGAATACTGAAAAAATCGATTCTCTGTTTGTCTATAAGCGATAACGTATTTATTCCTCCGTAGATAACAAGTTTGCCGAATTAAGCAAATTTCACACTTTAAATGTTAACGTCCTCGCGAATGCTCTAATTTATTATCTTGATCCACCGAACGTCAAGGTTCGATTAACGGAACGATGGTAACTTCGAGTTCAACGAAAATTGAAAAATCATTCGATAATCGAACTTAACTACTTCCTTATGATGTCGCGGTTGATCAGAGTACGTCACGTTCTATCGTAAACGATCGATCGATCTAGGAATGGAATTGGATCTTACATCACGCTTCTTTTCCGAATAAATTATATTCGCGCGTATCACTTGACTTTACTTTGAACGAGACGATTCCTCGATGCCCGTTTATCATGAAAGAAACTATTCACTTACTTCGCATTTGCAGAGAAAAGGCGATGGAAAAATATACCGTGAGAAAGAGTTACATCGACGCTCGATGGAGTGATCTGTCAAGAACCACGACGAGAGTAAGACTGACTGAGTTGACTTCGGTGTATTATAAAGTTCTGTGCTTCCTTGTGTACCGAGCTGCCGCGAGATTACGGTTTGAGTAGGTCGCATACGATTTTTGAAAGATATCGTCTCCAATTAAATATAATATATTTTTACGAACGTAAACGCACGTTTGTGCCCATTCGTCTGTCTTGCACAATAAATAAATTAAAATCAACTTCTGGTATGTTCTCGAGATTCGATCGGAAAATTGCAACGCGAAGATCCGGCATTTTTGAGCGGACGCGCGTGACGATTGGACGTTCGGCTTTTTAAACTCGCAGGTTATGACGCAGATCAGGTTTTCCTCGACGACGCATCATCGTCTTACCTCAATGAGAAAGAATTTCCCGATAGTGATTTATTTAAGTTTTATCATTGTCATTCATCGCTCATAATGATCGTTGCGAGCATGGTGATGGAATATCAAGCGGAGTGTCAGTGAGATTCAAAGTAGGAGGGCGGTTACTGTTATTACTATCGAGAAATAATAAGGCTAGGTATTAGAACTTTTTTAATGATTTATTTTTAAGGTGCTGTTTGATGCAATTTGATTATCATTGATTCTCAACGATGCTGAAAGTGTACATGAAATAATTCGTGATTTTCTTTTTCGGATACGTCCTGCGGTCGCTTTGAAATTTGCAAGGCGATTCGCGCTTATTCAGCAACGACGTTCTCTTGTCCTGCTATTAGGATTTTACGAACGCGCGTTAGAAACGAGGCGATTGCAGCAGGGTGCACTTTATTTTATGTCTGAATATATGCGTGTAAGTTGTGTAATGAAGCTTGTAATTTGACCGTGAGGTTTTTAATTTTTTATTTCTTTTTTTTCAATACGTATTCTAACCTAAGACTTCGACATTCTACGAATTTTGAGTCGAAGCATGAAGCCACAGGATGAAGATAGAACATTTAAATCGATGGGTAGAGCCATCTTGAAGAAGACCGATGATCACGTAGGCATCTCTGGACCATACACCAAAAGACAACTACGCAAACTTTTGGATTCATCGAGTCCTTCGCTTAGATACAAGGAGGTAAATACATTTACCTTTCCATCTGCTTTATTGCAATGCTAATGCAATACGATACAGGCGTATGAATTTCGAGCATCTTGCATTTATGCAAACGAAGTATCACGGCATCGCAAGTGATATCGAGTCGTGTCTGACTTAAGTCGCGTTCTCCACGATTTATTGTTTTTGGAAGTGGCTGAAAATTCACGCTGATTCTCATACCGCGTAATAGAGCTATCACAAAGAGTGAAAGTGAACTACCTCAGGCGCGCTTATTGACGTCTTACGAGACCTTTTTACGCGATCGATAGATACGATCGTTATCCTTGAAAGTCGAGCTAACGCGTCGCATTATTTCTCTGTGTGGGCGTCGTGCACAATGTGCTGTGTCCTGTTATGTTTATACGCGTATACATGGCGATTTCTTAATTAAAAAGGTAAGGAAAGAAATTTTGTATCGTAACTCTTGGTAGTTAGCGAAGAAACAATCGGGCTTGTCGTGAACTTGTAAGACCGACGGAACATATTTTTTCAAAGGGAAGGACATTCGTCGATGAAATACACGGTATACCGTTCGAGTTCGAGTGAATGAACACGGTCATGGCAGTGAGTTGTCACTTTGCCTAAATAATCGCTTGAAATAAGTTAAGAAAGAAGTTTAGGAAAATAACGTCGAACTTGCTTTCATTTTCAGTGTGGAAACGATTCAACGATTTCTGATCAATTTTGAAAGGACGTGTGTAAGACACGGCAGAATTGTAGATTTTATGGAAGAGATAAATAAACTGCAAACGTTATCTTCTAAATCATTTTTTTCCAGTTGGTTATTAATTATATTGTTACTGATAGTATGCATAATGTAATAATACCCTGAGATATTTCACATTTACGTATATTTAAAATTTGTGTTAACTTTTATTTATTTTTTATGGACTCAGCAGGTATCCGCCAAAGTATTATAATAAATTATTTCACAGAGAAGCAAACTTACTTCGACCAGCAATGAATCGTAGGTGACTTTAAAGTTCCCTTGAAGTATTCAAAAAGTATACTGTAAATCGCTCGCGTCTTTTTCTTGAATATTCATCCGAAATCAGTTGTTTCGCTGTACTTTATTTGTACATTTTGAGCCTTGAATAAAGCGCAAGTTTCATCGTCAAATGCGAATGTACAATTCATTTTACGCGTACTGAGATTAACATTGAATTTATTACATAAGTCGATGATAGTAAAGTGAAAAGTAAGAAGTTTAAAGACTAATCGTTACGTATTCATTCTTTCGTGTTTATAGGTGGCAGGTAACAAGTCCAAAGAGCGTGAAATCATTGAAAAGTCCAAAAAGCATGAAAGCATTGAAAAGTCCAAAAAGCGTGAAAGCATTGAAAAGTCCGAAAAGCGTGAAAGCATTGGAAAGTCCAAAAAGCGTGAAATCATTAAAAAGCAAAAAAAAAAGGACAATAAGAGACGCAAAAGAAAGGTCAAATTATATTCGAAAAAATGCGACGAGAGAAGAAGAACTCTCGATACACTCCTGCATGAAAGGAAACTAAGCAAAGACTTCGGCGAAATATTATTGAAGGAAGGTCTCACGCCGGAACTAATCAGGTGAAATGGTATTTTCAAAATTTCTAAAAAAACGAAATTTTATACAATTAACGAAACAAAGTGTTGACATCGCCATGTTGCATTAGGCATATTAATTCACATTCGGCAAGGTTAAATGATAAGATTATACGATATTTGGTTACTTTTCGCAGTTCGTCTTCGTACTATTTTGATCTAAGTATCATATTTTCCCAGACTATTAAAAGCGTTGGGTTCCACGGAGGAAGACATCGAAAAACTAAAAAAAATGGGGGAAGATGAAGACAAATACGAAGAGAGTGAATCGGGCGAGTCCCTTACTTTCAAAGAGGATTCCCTTACTTCGACTGAATCGTCAGAATCATTGGAAGACTTTCCATCTAACGATAATCTTTATTTGAAGATGTTCTTCGAGAAACCTTTGAGGGATGCTCTTCGTGAAATTGTTTTAAAAAAGCCATACGATCCCGTCGAATACCTCGCGCACCGATTATTGCATTTGAAGGTTAATTGGGGTAGACATTGCGACTTAAGTTACAAACGGACTTGTAGAATCATCGAATACAATTTTCTCGATAAATTTTTCTGTAATTTATGTAGGAATCGTGGTTTACCAAGAGATAATTAATTAAACACTTTTTATAACGAGTAAATGATTATATTTCATCACCTTCTCATGGGCTAACCAGACATACTCTCTAACTCTGACTCACTGTACTGATTGACTAACTCTCACTAACCGATTCGCTAACTAATTAACTAATCAACTAACTAACTCACTAACTGCCTCTCACTTTTGAATCTTTTCCCATATATCTACTTATCCCCTTTTTTCTCTTCACGTGCACACACCACGCACGCACTCGTTCTTCCAGGGTAGTTCCTCCTGCACAACCCTGTTACGGCCGTGCGCTACCCGTCAACCGTCCGTGGTCTGACATCTGGTCGCCTAAAGCCAAAGGGACAGATACTCGAGAGAAAGTTTCCAGTCGCATTTCCACGCCAGAAACGCGACATCTTCGTACACGAATTGGCAATAATTTATGACTTGGAAATACCCTCGAACGCTACCTACATTTAGAATAATTTATATAACGAATGTGTAATTAAATATTTAATATCTATAAAATTCGATGAATGTGTGTGCGTGTGCGCGTACGTCAAAAGTCTGTACTGTAATTTTACTTGTCGATCTTAATTAATTTAATAAATGGAAAGTAATAGTTTTCTAATAATTTTCATAATCATGTAGATTTGTGAAGAACGAAGAAAACGGCGGAAAGAATGGGAACTAGAACTAGCGCAACTGAGAGAAAGGCTGAAATTGATGGTACACGCACGAGTAAAGATTGTCTATTCTATCATCACCCAAAAAAGAGATAGATCAATAATCGAAATTATTTGCAGAAGGGAAAAGAAATTGACGATGTAATCGATCTATATGAGCAAGAGGAAGAGGAAGAGGAAGAGGAAGAACTACAAACAGATTGGAACTTCATCAATCTCGAAGAATTGTGATTGAGCATAACAAATTTATTATTTCTTAATTATTTTGCACGGAAAAAATCTTAAAATTGTTGTAAGTCAACATTATTTTTAATGTTAAATTAAGTAAAACTTTTGAACCTTAGATGTACTCTGATGTAAAAATACGAACTGCGACAGATGAGTGATTTAATCGTAAATAAAAATTATTACGCGACGTTGACAGTAAATTGAATAATTTGACGTATAACAGTAGATTGAATAATAAATATGTGAATGTTACAATAAATTCGTGATCTATTCTTAATTCATTAATAACGAAGAATTAGGATGCCATGTTGAAACGTGCTTAGATAAAGCATTAACTTTAAAGAACTTTTACGTACGTGAATTGGAATGAATTTAGATTCTTTTTGCTACAATAAATAAAATATTTTAAGTATTAATAGTAGTAGCAGTAGTAGTAGTAGTAGTAGTAGTTGTAGTAGTAGTAGGTACTTTTACTTTAACTATGACGTAAATTTATTAACTTGAATTGCAAAAAGAAATGAATGCAAGACAGAGTTTTACTTTAAGAAAGAAGAAAATTATGGAGTTTCGCTTTTTTAATTAATGATTTTATTATCTATGGGTGATAATTGATTTGTTCAGTCAACTATAAACTCAGCCATTGATAAAGACGACGGCTAAAGTGCATAAATGTTTAAGAACTCTACCCCTGTAATTCGTATAAAACAAGAGAGAGGGAGAAAGAGAGAGAGAAAAAAAGAAGACGCTTTTTTCTTTTATCCATTGTTTTTTCCCTTCGTTTGTTCTTGTCTTTACTTTCACTTTCTCTCTTATTTTCCCTTTTCTCTTTCTTCTCTTCCGCATAATACGAAACTAATACTGTACAATCAGATTCTATTCTGAAAAACTAGTGACTACGCAAAATTATGTAATATTTACAAAACGAATTCGACGGTAACGACCAAGTTTGGTAAGTCAGTTTGTGATCGATGAATCGATTGGAATATTGTATGCAATAGCATCTTACTCAAACATAAAAATAATGAAATCGTGTAAAGTAACATTTTTCATAGGGTGCGTTCGCACACGACACAAAAATAAAAGGCCGCATACGGTAAAAGTACGATAAAAAATATTTTACATCGTATATCGAACATTTTGTATCCGTATTTTCCTCCAGTATGAATAAATATTATAAAACTGTTTTAGGATTTTAGATTTATCGAGGCAATGGGGAAACGCATGATCCGATCTATCGCAATTAAAAGTACTCCGTCTCCGTGAGAATACTGTAATATATGTATATGTGTAAAAGATCGAATAAGTTTGAAGTCAAGATTTAAAACGAAATGCAACTTTAAAGGCAACGGAATAAGGGAAGCGTATAACGTTTACGAACGGATCCACCATTCGATTCATTCTTATGCTTCTTTCAAAATTATTAGTGCCTTGCTTACATTAAATCATTATTTTGAGGTATCGACTAATAAACATTATTTTCCACGTATATGGAAAACGAAACGTACCATCATCCACGTACGTTAGTCGAATTCCAGCTTCGACATTTTCGTAGAAATACGCGACCTTTCGAGATATCGAGAAGTTCCTAGTTCCATCGACCGTGCGAAGACGACAATATTATAAATTAATTAGTACGAAGAGAAGGACGGTTTCTTGATTATCGCGACGCGATGAGATGAGAAACGTTGAAGTACCGATGCCGTGCTATTGTTCTGGATATTGTCACACGAGTTTATCCTCCTGGCAGACGAGAACATAGAGGAACTGTTTGATTCTGGAGCTGTTGCGTTTCTCTCGTCGTTTTTTCATCGTCTCTTTGTATTCGCGCCAGGAAATCAGCTCCATGGGGTCCTTAGGACCCCAGTCTGACGTCGGAGTAAAAGCCATGCCGATCCTCTAAAAGCAAAGAATTGCCGAAGAGATCGTAAATGTCGATATAGGACAACATTTTTGAACTTAAATAAATATAAAAATTCGACACTCGAAAAATTATATCTAATTTGAAAATTGAAACCTCGTATCCAAAATGTAGCATGGTATGTGTTATACCATGCTACGGAAAGTGACAAAATTATATAATTCGTGCAGCAATGTGTAATAAGATCGAAGATTTAAAAAATATAATCTTTGTGATAGAAATTCGATGGTTACCTTATATAAACTCATGTTTTTCTTCGAAATTATGGTGTACAGAGCCCAGAAGGGAATTTGTAATACGCCAAAAGCGAACATCATCCAGCCAGCGACTAAAATTCGAAATAGAAATAGATTTAAAAAAATATACTCTTCGCCTTTCAAAATGAAACATCTGCGATAGGATACCAACCATATGCACTAGGCGGATAGAAGACGCCAGCGTAGGTCAATGGTGTTATTTTAACAAGCGTATAGATCAGTATAATAAATAAAATGATCGGAATGACGATGGCCCAACAGATTCTCCAATAGGTGGATGGTCTTCTCTTCAGCATGTACTCCACGTCGTCCAGAAAATTTTCCAGCCCGTATATCCAAGTTATTCCTGTTATCTCAAGTATAGCAAGTATAAAAACGACGAAAGAAGCGGCGTAGTAATCGACCAATCCCAAAACAAATTGGCCTCCCTTTAATCAAGAGAAAAGGAATCAAGAAGAGGATCATGTTACAAAACTTATTATGTTAAAACTTATAAATTCGAAAGATTCAACGTTGACAAACAGTATTAATTCTTTGTCTTTGAACACACCGTTATATTTTTACAAATGTCTCGAATACTCGCATGGATTACGCTAATTATATTTCGATAAAGTTAGTCTGTTTAAATTATCCTAATAACATCCCAATTGCCAGATGATTATAGCTAGCAGTACTTACAGGTGTGCAGTAGGCGGTACCAACGCAAAATCCAAGTATCGTCGTAACAAGAACAACGTGCCAATGTTTCCAATGTGGAAATTGATCGGTGATGATCGTGATGATACCTCCGATGAGCGCGATACCACTGCCGACTCCGAGTACGTAAAGCATCACGAAGAAGAGTATCGAGAACAGCTAAGGTCATCGAAGCGTAGACGCATTAATTCTCGATCTTTGTAGTTCAATTGTAATTGAAATGTAGCTTTGATAATATCGTCATCTTGTTTACGATTTTCAGTGGATTCGATTTATTAACGAGTCGTTAAAAATATCGTGTAAATAATTAAAACAAGTTACATTCCACATCCAAGTTGGACATTTCGTTTTACGGTAGTCAATGAATCGCAACGATGTCCACAGCAAAGTTACAAACCATAAAATATTTTTCTAGTATACCTATATATCGTAAAACAAGGAGCTGGAACAATAAGACTACATACGTTTTACGAATGTCGATAACGCGCGAGGAAACACGCAAGTAGAAAAAAATGTTCGAGAAAAAACGTTACATTTTATCTAAAATGTAAATTAAGTTGTTCGAGAAACCATTTGCTTCGAGATTGAAATTTTTGCATTTTTGCGCGTGAATGCATACGTGATAGACGGTAAGATATATTAAAACGTAACGCGACAGTACAGAAAAACAGGAGGAGACTCGATTTAATCACGTTGACTGCCTTCAATGAGTACCGCGCCTCTTCGCTAAATTGATGCATGATGAAATCGTGGCAAATCGAGTTTGTGGCGCTCATTCTACTTGATCGATAAACAGATTGGTTCTTGCGATTAGATACATTGTATCTCAAAGATTTCTCGAGCGATTCACGTATAAATAAAAAGTTTAGGTTTTCGATTTAACTTTCGAGAAAATGAAAACCTTCAAGTAAATAGTGAATAATGTAAGACGCGATCTTACCTGGGGCAAGAACGTAAATTTTGCAATGGCGTCCGGATAAGAGACAAAAGCAAGGCCAGTTCCACCGCGAACGACGTTGGCAACGTCGTCAGTGCCGAGTTCGTGTGCCAAATTTCCAAGGATACCAAAAATTGTAAAACCTGCCATCAGACTGGTAAACGTGTCCAAGGTGGTAACGACGATGACGTCCCTAAATTAACAAACCGATGCAACGAAATTGTAAGAAAAGTTATTCCACGATGG
>JAITYT010000599.1:388722-399651 GCA_025433975.1 Liostenogaster flavolineata | reverse complement strand
CATTCGGCTAAAATTAAATACAAGTTGACAGCAAACGAGTCTGAAAATTAATCGAGTGCAAAGGGTTAAGGAAAAAATCGTTAGATAGCTACGAACGAAAATTACGGACGAATCGTCGCCTCGAGCGACGACTTTTTTGCGAACGTTCACAAACTTTCGCAAAAGCAAAAGGAATTAAGGATAAAGGCATCACACGCGCCTCTTACTTGATACTCAATCCCAAACGGCTAATCGTCAGGCGTGAGTTTTATCATAATGAGATTCACACAAGTCGTTCACATGATCGTTAACGCGTTCGATCGTTTCTTTTCCTCCGTGATGCAAGACGCGATTATACTAATTCTCGTGCATCTCAATGATCTTAAAATCGTTTGAATTTCGCCATACATTCGCGGTGCTTTCCTAGCGAACACGTGCTGTCGTTCAGCTTGATTACAGACGCTCCATCAGCATAAAGATCAAATATTACGTGGCACGTGGCGCTTTCAACCCTTTAACATCTATGAAAAAGTATACGTTGGTGATAGATAAAAACGATTTACTTTCAAATTAATAAACACATATTTATGGTCCTCAAATGTATAATATTTATACAATTTTCAAGTATCAGTTAACTGTATGTCGTCCATACGCAGAATTTCAAATCAGAAAGCTCCGCAGTCAAAAGGTTAATCGCTATTCTTTTACGTCTTTCACTCGACTCGAGCGTTTTCAATGCTCTTTTCTTTTTTTTAGCTTTTAACGCTTTTCGATACAATTTGACTCTAGCTGGAGGATTATTCATTCGGTTTGCAGCTGGCGATTCTTAACATCGTCCAAAGATAGACGAATTCGAATCCTTATTCGATCGATATGCCGATTTTTTAAATAAAATAGAATCAAGGTCGAGTCTTAATACGTTTGTGAGATCATTCGAAAAAAATTAAGCACGATAATTGGCGATATTTTAACGCATCCGCGTTAATAAATTTAACGATAGACATTCCGTTACAAATACATGAAATATTGAAAGATATTTTTTCTCGCTGCAAATGTCGAACGAGGGAGAATCGATGAAGCGCTCCAAGACGATCCACGGTTTTTCGTATCTATCGATGAATCGAAAGGAAAGTGACAAGTACCGTTACACCGCCGACGACATCGTCGTCATTCAAGAACGAAGAATAAAACGAGAACAAATCGCGCCGACGAGCGTTGTACGAGTTTTCTGCTTCAATAGCATCCTATAAAATATTGATTTCTCAGAAACATGGATTTCCGAAATCGTCTATCGTCGATTCCTCGATTTGGTGCGACACACTCGAACGAACAATCGAAAGACCCATCGAGTCGTCGGATAAAAAAAAAAGCGTGTTTCACGAGTGTTGAGTGGAAGATAAAAAAATAAGGTCACGTTCCGTTCCCAAATAAGATCGATGAACTTTTCCTCGAGGAGATATTCGTCGATTTCGTTGCGTTTTGTTAATCGTAACTTCGCGTACGCGTTTCTATCGGAAATATTTCATATCGAAGTGACGTTACTAAGAAACAGTGGGGAACCGTTCGGAACATAAACGAAACTGATGCAATTTACCTTCCATACGATCCGTTACGAATCGATTATACGATGAAATATTCGTCATTTATGTAGTCGACTAAGAATATTTATTGACATCGCGCGACATTGAGCGCGATAAATCGACCGACATTTCTATCTACTCGTTCCACTATTCTCGTTATACGAGTCCTCCAATTTCTTCCGTAAGACCAAATCGAAGGAAAAACACATTGGCGGATACTTCGTATAGAAGAAGATTCTTATCACAGCTATGCGCGATATTCAAATCCAAGATATAGATCTTACGCGAAAAGGAAGTCGGAAGTCGTGTCTATTAATACAATATATTCATTGATATTTCCGAGATGCGGCGACTCGAACAATAAGAACGAAACAAACGTCTCAACGAGAAGAATGCGACTTTCCTGTCGTTTAAGATGCAAATCGAAGAGGCGTAGCGTGAAAATTCTTAACTGTGCTTTCATTCGTACCTTCTTATCGTATTTTTATTCGAGCTAGCGTAAAGTACCGAAAGGCTCGACGTATCTTTCGAGAGTCCGCCTGTTTGAAAACACGGAAGAAGTATAACAACGAAGAAGAAGAGAACGAAAAGGATCGAAGCTCGTCGCAGCAGCACCTATCAAAGCTTTTCTCAAGAAAGATAAAATTTAAAGTCCTGCAAATAACTCGAGAGTAACGACAATGACGACAACAACGACGATCTCGCGCGAGGGAATTTTTATAGTCAATTCAATCAACTTGATAAGATAAAATATGCAATAAATGTAATCCCACGACGGGCGCCTTGAAACGCTTCCGTAGTTTTTTCCTCTCGTTCGCGCGTTATTATCGAGAGTAAAAAGCTCAAGATAGTGGTACGTGCAATCAAGAGCGATAAACCGCGTCGTCGAGCCATCGCGCGGTCTTAACCTTTCGCAAAAACTTTTTTAACGTTCTCCCGACTCCGCCGTAATTAATTTTAATTTTTCCAAGGAATTTCGAGGCTCCCGGAGAGTCGAGAGGAAATTCAAGGAGAAGGGAAATCCGACCGAAAATTTCAATCCGGAGGAAATAGCTCGAGGAACAATTAGCATGGGATCGAGGGGGAATTACATCGGTCGACGCGGTCGCGTAGCTCTGCTAACCATTAGTCGTAGAAAAGCAGCCTGATTAACCTCGAACGATACGCGATTACGATCGAGCGCAGCACCATTGATGTCAATGGTATCGAATTAATGGCATTGATGTCAATTGCAAGGCTGCCAATGATCATCGTCCGTTCGCGAATCCACAAAGTTACGCGAGGAAGCGTCGACAACGAAGGGAAAGGACGCACGTCGGAGGAGGCTGAGCATCCGATGCTGTCTTTCTTGGTCGTTCATTCGTCTCCCGGTCGTAAAACAGAGAAAAAGACGAGATAAGATCGTCGCTTACTCTTATCCATCTTATAAATCGGGCCGGCGCGAGACAGCAAGTGGTAATTGTCATGCGCTAAGAATGTAAGCCATTCGCTCGTGCACTCTTGGCTGTACTTCGTGATAAGCGTCGAAGGATAAAGATGTGGGACGCGAACTTATAACGCGAGATCGCTCTCTCGTTGATGGAGCGATCGAACGAACGACGAGAGACTTTTGCGAGCAAGATTTTAAGATAAGAGGGTGTCTGAATATGAGAAATAGGCTCGAACCATACCTCTTCGATATTTACGATTCGAGCTAATTCTTTCGGTTTTGATCCTGCGAGAGGATAGAAACGTCGATCGTTTAACTTCGCGTATAACTTAACGATGCAACGGAAAGACGACGAGAAGGTCTTCGTAAATTCGGATTAGCCGAGAAGCTTCACTTTTCCGTGAAGAACGAAGCGATGCTACTGACCGTATCACGCTCCTCCATTTTCCATGTATTTCGGCATCGAGTTTTAACGTTCTCGATGCCGTCTAATCCTTTGAAATTTTCATGTGCGATTTTCACGTCATTCTTACGAGCATTTCTTAAAATTGTATTAAAATTCTTTTGGAGTTCCTGTTCATATTTTGGTACTAAATTAAAAAGTTAACGAAGCGTGTTCGATGAACTGTCACGTGCGTGGTACGCAAGTTTCATGGTAATTATCGTTTTAAAAATTATTCGTCATCTAAATAACTGAAGAAGGAAACGAAGGGTCGGTAAAGGGTAAAAAAAGGTCGGCTTTTTCCGATGACGGAAAAGCCGTGAAAATTTGAAATAACGATCCAAGTGCGTTTCACCTTGCCCATGATGTTTGGTCAAAATCGTATCCTCGTCTGCCGGGTTATCCTTGAACGGTGTTTCTCGATTTCGTGGAAGGCACGCCGGCGAGGAACAGGAGGCGGACAAGCAGCCGCAAGGATCGTCACGAAGGTTCGCAAACACTGCGAACGATGCTCGGTCACGCGATGATCTGACATCTATGACATGCCGAGTATGACAAGCACCGTACTCGAGCTCCAAAGTATCACTGACTGCCAGACTGCGCGCTTGTGTATACCTGTTACAAAGAAGGTCGACCGCCTCGGAGAAGGGGACTCGGCTGAAAGGAGACACGACTAGGGCACCTAGGTAGAGAAGGGAAGAGAGAAAGAACGAATTGAACGGAGGGATTAAGAAGGGGGAAATGGATCTGCGAGCGACGATCAGGCGTTCGCCATTCGCTCGTTGATTGCCGGTCGAACTGCCAAGGGATTTCCGATCTGGACGAGAACCGATTACGAGGATTTACTTCTATCGGTCTTTCGGTGGTTCTTTCTTCGCGCGCTCGTTGCCAGCCGCCTCCCCGATCGAGGGGCGCGTCTCTTCGCTCTTGGCTGCTTGCTCGTTGCTCTTCGATCGTCTCTCCGGGCTACGGAGGCGTCCCGAACCCGATCCCATCGATTTCGTTAACTTTATTTCAGCGGTAGATCGTATTCGAAGGAGCGGTGTTCCTCTTAAGAAAATGAATACGTTGAACGCTGCGAAAGTCAACGATACTCGTTCTTGAGATCGCGATGATCATGGAAAGTGAGAGGCGAGATGATTTGCCGATCGTACGATTTTTTATGGATTAATTACGACGGTATTCCGATATTCTCCAATCCCGTTGAGGGGATCAACGTGATAATTCTGTTCGGTGCTGTTTCTTGTGCTGATCTCGATTGCATTGGCTTTTGAATGGTACGAATAATTGTGAGATAGTTGTAAGTGAAGTAACGAATTTCGCACTTACGATTTCTTTATACTATATGTACTTCATTGTCCGACTCATCGATCGAATACGGACATACGAATACTCCGAAATAAGAGAAAATTGGTGATGAAGTTAGAAATGACATTTAGTATCGTTGAAAAGTTGACATGGAGAACACGTGAATGCTTCGAGACCGCTTCTTTCGTAAAACTCGTCTCGATGATAAAGGTAATAGGAAACCAGAGTTTTAAAAGCGTTTAGGTTTAGCGAAAACCAATCCAAAAGCAAGGTAAGCAAACCTCGACGAGAACGATTATGACGTCATAGTCTCACTATAAAGTTCCTCGTGATTTTATCATTTCGCTAATTGAAAAGTGAGCGAAATAAAAACGTTCTTCAAGACGTTACGTTCTTTGCGAATATTTTCTGCGAGGTATCGTCTTCCTAACAAAATCTTTTCCAACTTTTAATTTAAGTATTAACCTCGTAAATATTTTTAAATTTCCTTTTATTAATAGGTATTGGAAATAATTAGAAAAGCAACGATTTTCTTCCTCGCTTTAAGAAGCATTTTATGTCAATTTAAACCGAGTACAGTGCGAAACGTAAGATTCAAAGAATGCCTTTAGATTTAATTTTAAAGCTGCACAATGATTTCTACGTCGATTCCAATGTTGAATTTTATATCGTTAAAATAAAATAAGTACTTTAACACATTCCGTGCAAAGCAGGTTTTGCTCGACTTGTTCAGGCGATACGATACGCGCACAACGCACCTGTACATATCGATGTGACCCGAAGGTCAAGTTTAACCATTTACGGTACACGTGCATGGAACGTGTTAAAAACTGAAAATTCCTTCCAGCTTATCACAGACACGTTTCGCACTGCGGATGGATGGGAAGACGCGCTTCGTTTCTCAGGCCACTTCGTAGGTGACAGACTAGAAGTAAGAGAAAGAGAGATTTAACGAACGACACTAATTGCACGACCTCCTTACCAAGGATGAACGTAAATTGTGCACAGGTGGCCCGACAGGTCGAGCCTCTACTTTAGGGCAGCGAGCAAAAGCCGATAGAAAAATGAGAACGAGAAGTAGGAAGAGGAACGATCGATCTCGATCTGTCGGCCTCGAGCCTGACGCTACTGAACGCGTCTTGGCAGCAGTTGAATGATCAAATGCGGATGTTACCTTGATATTCTCGTAATTGCTTAATGATATACCCCTGATTAAAATTACGCGTGCGAAATCCTCTGGAGAGTTTCGCACGCGGATTTCTTGCTTCCAATAACGTTTTAACGATATCTTTGGCCTTTTTTAACGAAATTTTCGAATCGAAGGTCGCTAGAAAAAAATTCACGTTTTAAAAATTTTAGAATCAGTGTTGTAAAAATATTGTAGTATTTTGCGGAAAGATATGGAGTATCAAAAAAGTGGCGAAACGTTTACTTCGCGATAAGAAAAAAAAATCTACTGGAAAGTAAGGGGTCGATCTCATAAATTGCCAAACGAAACGTATACATTTGGACGATAAATCGAATTTCGTCTAAAATATCGTTGTTTCGAATCAACATTTTTTGTAGATTCGCGTACGTGATCGTTAGAATTCACGTTCGCGATGTACATCGAACTTTTAAAAGTAAAATTCATACCGCGACGTTATACGTTGAAGGACACCATTGAATGTTGCAACGTTACATAATAAGAACGCTAATCTTACCATCAGACACCGATATCGTGAATGCGTAATACGATAATACAATTTTTATTTTTCACAAGATCGATTTTCTTCTCGTGACACAAAATCCGTAATTACCTATCAGTAATCGATTAAACGTTCGTTTAATCGGAGAGAGAATTCGGAAGAACTTCAGCGCGATCTACCACGGTTGCTCTTATCAATATGGTTGATTCTTTTTTTTTTCTTTATGAAAAAATGTTGTTTTTTTATGTCTTCTTTTTGTTTCTTTATGTTGTTTTTATAAAAAACTGTTGGAAAAAAAACGAAACGACTTTCCGAACAACCTAATAGATTATTATCCAATAAAACAATTGCAATAAATTGATGAAAACTTAATCACGCTCGGGAACGATATGATCGACTCCGTTATTCATTTAACACGACCAACGATCATAATCAGCAACACTGATGATCAATCTTTAGTCCATTTAGCGATTGACGAACGCGCGAAAAGCCATAATATTATACATCATTGCATTGTCGCGTATCTTCGAACCTTTCACGTTCACCGGTCCCCCTCTCGAGTGATTCAAGTCCGAACATCGAACCGTCGCTAATCCGTGGCCAATGCGGTGGTTCGCGCTACGAGGTGAGAAGACGACAGGTGTCCGTTTTTACGCAAGCTGACGATGTCACAATGTGAAATTATCGAGAGAAGAAACGAGCACCGCCGCGTATCGTCGCGAAAAGATCGTCGATCTTTGAACGACGCACAATATATCCAGAAGATCGACGCACAATGGGGTCAAATCACGAAAAACTGGCCGAAAATATAATGTTTTCAATCTTCACAATCGACAGGGATAATTAAAATGCAAAATAAAAAAAATAATTAATTCGGAATTAATAAATCGAGTTGCACCTTGATTCTTTAGAGAATTCTCATCGTAGGACAAGAACATACACTAAAGCTTGGAACTTCCATTAGGATTTTGGTATTAAAAATGATACAACTGTTCGAACGCAGAAGTCGCGAACGCATCGTTCTCGCTAAAGCTTCAAATTACAACATCATACATCAACATGACAAGCGATAAATTTGAATGTTATCTTTACGGAAACGTAACACGTTGTAAAATTAAAACCCGGCGTTTCATATCGAACTATTTCCATTTAAAAATAAGTGTAGCATCCAGAACGAAAGGACAGATGCGGTTGGTTTCTTCTGGTAACCGAAACAGTAAGTCTGTCCTTGGCGTGGGACAGAAGACAGGCGAGCGTTAACTAACGCCGTCGGACGTTCTAAATCTCGAGGATGAAAATATATACACACGGGACGACTCTTTTCTTTTTTTTCGCGATACGTGTCTTCACAACGAATGCCTTTAAACTTAAGTAAGATAAACTTTTATCCTTTTGCATTTAGATCCACCAGAAGTTTTTCCGTCCTTCCTTATGGTCCAAATTTCATGACTCGAGTTTTCATTATTTTGCTCTTAGCCATTTTTTTTGAGATTTTGCATTTTTGCGTAGCAATGATTAAATGAAACGGTAAGAAGAGTGACCTTGAATGGTCATCGTTGAAAGAAGGCAAAAAAATTTACATAGGTGAAAGCGAACTGCGCGATCCAGCTGTAGCCGACGCTAACTAGTTAGATTCTGTAATCGTTCTCTTGCGCGATCACGATACGAAAAGAACAAGTCGTGCCGATCGAGAGTCGACGTACTCTGCTCGTTCCTTTCCATTTGTCGATACCACGAGAAGAGGATTGGAGAGAATAGTCGTGCCTCGTGTGCAAAATCAACGCCAATCGATCACGCCAAACACGCAAAAGGGAATCGTCGTCCGTCTTGTTTCTTGCAACGTGACACGTATTTGTTAATTTTCCGCTTATTTTGTTTCTTTATCCTATGATTTTGCAACGAAGTTACAAATGCGATGGAAGAGTGAATTTATCTATATTAAATTAATTATTTATTTTTAATCGATTTTGTCCTGCAAACCTAACGCGTACTACACATAAAATAAAGAAATTTATTTCTCCTTACCGAATATCTGGCTCTAGTGGAACAGCTTTTATGAAATGTAAAGCCAGAACTTATTTCGTGCAATATCCAGTTGTCTTCGTATTTATTTAATTTTAGAATATCCGTCGCAAAGTTGTGCTTCAGAAAATGTGCGTCTCGACGGTAAATGATATTTTTGATGTTACCTATTAACTATCATTTATCCAACTAAAATTTAAATTACGCGTCTGTCCTTTGCAGATACCATTTACGTTCTATCCTTAAGTTTTTCATTTCCTGACTCCGTCGTTAATGGTTTTAATCGTCGTAAACGTTGTGTATGTTTTCGTTATCATAGCAAAATAAAGGCGACTTGACCGAAGGTTATTCTTGTTTTCAGGCTGTGCAAACAAAACAACCGCTGGCATAAAATATTACCAATCTTTCCGAATAAATAAAATAAAAAATCTACCCGAGATGCCTTTACCGACAGTTCGAAGTTCTTCGTAATTATTTAACTATCAGCGTTGTTCGCTATTTTGCCGCTACAAACCGCTCGGAAGTCCCACCCAACAGTTTCGATTAAATATCAACGATCTGAAGAATATTAATGTGCAAAAAAAAATAAATCTTTCTATTTAGCTCCTTTCTATCGAAAACAGGATACGACGAACAAAGTTTGGCTTGATTCAATGAATTAATTGATGGATGACAGTGACGATAAAATCGCGATTATGATGTTGGTCTAAAACGAAATAAAATTCTTTCCGTCCGTCTGGCCACGAACAAATACTCCCGCACATTGCGGACGATCATTAAGCAGAGACGAATATCCTCGACACAATTTGTCAGATTTAAAAACTCCAAAAGCTGTTTTCTACAACAGCGATGGAAATAAACGTAAATCTGAATGTTATTTATTTAAAAAGGATGTCGCTGAAAAAACGAGAGTGCCAATGGTTTGCGTTTCCGGTTGAGATTGAAGCATAATTACGAGGTCGCTGTATTGCGATTAACGTGATTCATTTGGGTATACATGTACGCAGAGACGAAGGTAATTTTCAAAAATATCGATCGTGACATGTTTTGCGTTTCCAATAAAAATTATCACAGCTCGCTCTTGATTCGTCGATAGTATCTATATTATAGATAGATCGTAATTAAAAGAGATCGGTTGTTGTAATTTTTACGATGTTGGATCCAACGCCCATTCGACAAAATAATTCTATGACCTATGTAACTGTGTATATAAAATTCGTATAATCGATCGGATAATCGTAAAGATATATTGGTGTAATTTTCGACGATATAGAAAACGAAGAAAATAATGATCGTCGAGGAGACGAACTCAGCATTAATTTAAAAAAATATTATAAACGTAAGTATACTGCGATGAAAAAAGAGAACGACTGAAAATTGAATGTTTAAATATACTAGAATGAATGTTTCTACGCTTACGTGTTCATTTATTTAATTATCTTCGTTAATATAATTATTATAAAACACGTTTCATCGAAGATATTGGAAAGAAAACGATGTTTTATGATCGAAAGTAGAAAATTCGAATTCAAGGATTTCTTTAAAAACTCCTTTCTAAACTCTACTCAAGATTGCAACATTGGCGCTGTCTTCGTTCCTCAATTATATTGCATAAAAAGCATTTTACCCTTATTTTTTATTGCAGATCTTTGATAAGAACCATAGAACCGTTGCTTGGTAAATCCCTCGGTGGAAGGAAATGATACATAGTTCGGATCCTCGACCTGAATACGAGCCTTCGGGTTTCAAATGCGAATACCTAACGTCCGGTCGGGAAACCCGTCTGCGTCACGCACCTGAAATACCATCAACCTGTTTTTTTACTGTAAAAACGAAAGTCTATGGTAAATACAACGACGAAGAGCAATAGAAAATGTTTCGTCGTAAGAGACGATCGAAATACTGATTTCGCTCTTATATTATTAATCTCTATTCTTTGTGAACGAGAAGAGAAATAAGATTAATTCTTATTAAGAAATAAATCCTTTCGCGCGAACGTGATTCATCGTTAACGAAAGACGTACAAGTGTTTACTTGATCTTTTCTCGAATGCGTAAAGCTTTTCGATATAATTGGAATTAATTCAGATAATTGTGTTGCATAATTTTTCTTTTATTTCACACAGTTCTTAATGACGTATCGTCATAGTTCAAGAATTCTTGACTGCTTTATATTTCTTTCTGAATTATTTTGCTCTTCATTCGCTATTTACCATCCATTTTGCTCTATAGATAAAGATTTAATATTTAATCTTTCCTCGAATTAATTTGCAAGGAAGACCGTTGAAATGTTACGTTCTATATATGTATATACTGTGAACGTGTGCGGATGCATCAATAAGATTAGGTGTTACAAAGCAATAAACTTTGATCTTGAAATTACACGAATAATGACGTCATCGCACTTGTCCTTGATGATAAAGCTTCCCCACGATCGTACAATTAGCTGGAAACAGAAAATATACGGATGAAACTTTGCTCA
>JAITYT010000599.1:184216-206820 GCA_025433975.1 Liostenogaster flavolineata | reverse complement strand
TACTACGAGATATCTCGTAGTTGGCAGTCAATGGGTTAAAACATGCAAGTAATACACGAAGTTTACAAACAATTAATCAAATCGAGCGGCTTTGTAGGCGGCTACTGTCGGCCGAGGACTCGTTAAAAGTTCTGACATTTAGTTGGACTTTTTCAGTGTCTTCGAAATTATCAATAGACACTACAATGTTACGAATTCGAAGCGATGATTTGAAAAAAAGTCGAGTTGATCCTGTGTCGAAGCAAGTTCGCTTTTCACTCTGGAACTTCCTCGTACGAGTTTTTCTCTCGACGTCGCGAGTTCACCGCATTAAAACTACATTAAACAAATACGTTGGAAATATTTTAAACATTTTAAACGCGTTCCTCTTACTTGCGTTGTGTCAAGATACGGTGCAGCAGCGCGCTTTAAGACACCGCAGCAACCTCAATGCGTCTCATTAAATCGCGCAGGAAGTACCACACTATTCAGATTATTTCCAGCTTTGAGACATCGCGTTCCGCGAAGCACGTCGTTGGTATTTCGCCAGAGTGGAACATTGTATCCTTCTCCTCTTCCTCTCCTTTCCTCCGTGAAGAATGAGACGCGCAAGCGCGTAGGACAAGATGAGGGGAAAAAATGCCACCGTCCATCCACTCCCTTTCTCTTTATTCCACTCCTCCCACCCTCATCTCGCCTTCGCTCCTTCCACCCCCTTAACAATAATTACCGCGGCGTAATTAAAAATCTGTGCCTCCTTCGTCGCAGGCATTATTATCACGTTCGTATAAGAAAGACGGAAAATTGTTTTAACGTCTCGCGCAGAAATGAGAATCGACCACGTTAAGACGTCGATCCATCGTTACTCGTACTACATAGAGAGTCTAAAGCTAAGCGCGTTACAAGGGATCTCGATCTTGTTTGGAGCACCTTCCGAACATGATCATCGTATTGCATAAATGTAATAACGAGTTTTCAATCGAATGAATTTAATTAAAATAAGTTTAACAACGAAAAAAATTCACACGCGATAATCGATGAAGATTTATAAGTCGGGATAGAGTAGTACACGTGAGTGCATTTTTTAAAGGCTTTTTGCGTCCTTATTGCTTCGGAAATCCGTTTAACTTTTTCTTTTGTGATCGTCACGCGAGAGACTCGACCTTATAAAATAAATCAAATCCGAGATTCGTGGTAATAATAAGTATTACATAATCGAGTATCCGGCGGTGAAAACGAACAAAACGACCGGCGATGTGATATTGTTCCTTGAAGAAATGACAACGGCAAGTTATTTTCTTGGCACGAGGAGAGCGATACTCCTCGATGTTGATGTACTACGCTTAATTGTCGGTTCGTATACGTCCATTTATCCTAAGTACGATGAAACGCAAATTGAATGTCGAAGCGTTTGTACGGAAATACTTCTTAACGTACACGAGTCGACGTACCCACGACTATACGAAAAATCGTCGCAATGAAACGTAAGTAACGCGAATTTATCACGAATCTCTGGAAGACTTTGGTAGAGGCTCATTCGTTCGCCTGATCTATTAGAATCCATTTCGTTTCCTGTCCTTTTCAATGTTCAATGTTCAATGTATCAAACGATAAAGGCATATCGACCACTTTCTCTTTTCACGATTTACGAATACCAAACTTGAAACGAGATACATCTTTTGAGTACAATGACCTCGGTGTGTTGTCGACCTATTTTCTAAAAATGTTTCGTTTCTACGAACGACATCGCGCGTATGCGCCATTATTTATAGATCTGCGTTCGACGTTTCTTATTGTTAGACGCCTACTCGAAGCATTTCATTTCGATTTTTTCGAGCGAAATGAAATTGCCATCTTTTTTGAACGAACTCCGTTCGAGAAGAATTGATTTAATAAGTGACTGAAATGTTTAAGTAATTTAAGATACAAGAAAAGAGTTCTGCGAGAATTCAATTCTCTTGTTTTCGAGAAGAGAGCGAGAGGACGAAGCGAGGTTAGTGTTATTGTGATATTCGCTCGTACTGACCGTAGCCGCGTCCCGTTGTTTATGCGCCTTCGAGGAACAACAAAGGGTCTATATCGCCACGCGGTAAGACGAATTTAAGTTCCGTAAGTCAAAAAAATATTTCACATGCCGGGACACGTTCGTTTCTGACAATGCGTACAAAGCGCGAGGCAAGAAACGGAATGTTCAGAATGTTAATCGTTTAATGGGATATAATCGGATAATAGGAGCTGCGCATTCAGTCGAACCACCATTCGTGCCAGATGACCGACCGTATCCACCTCGTCCATCTCGCATGCTCCTCCATTTATTTTTATCGTCCCAATGAAGTTATGCCTCTTCGTGCTTTTGTGCATCTCTTCTTTTTGTGTTCGTTATAAGACGCGAGTAAAAGACGCAGGAAAGCACCGATGATCTCCTAGCACGACTCTTCTTCGAAACGGACATGCCTCGTCTTTTTGTTAAAACACCGCTGAAGTTCTGAAAAAAAAACAGCTCTACGTTGATCAAAAAAAGAAAGAAATGAGATAATACTGTCGATGGAAGAAGTTCCAATCGAATCTACGATCGATTTGATTTTGATAACGTTGACTTTTCAGTGTGGAATGACAAATGGTGGCGACCAGCAGCATGGTGTATGAGGAGATAGTCGGTATACGGGGCAGCTGACCTCAGCCGCCGCGCACGCTTTTCACGCGCGAGATGCCCCACAATCTGAACTCGGCTTCTGCCAACTCCGCCAGCACGGGACCGAACCATCAAGCTTATCCGCACCAGCCGTACCACCGATCGAATGGAGATGGACTTCAGCCCGAGGTACATATAGGGGTAGTTTCCATCGATGTTCCGCCCTGCTTTTGTCTTTTATCCTCGTTCAACTTCCTCCGTAAAACTCGCCGATAAAAAAGAATTAACGAAACATAACATCCAAGATGCACTCCGCATCAGTCTTACCACCGATCGAATGGAAGTGGACTTCGATCCATTAGATACGGTAATAGATATAATGGTATTTCATCATCTTTCAACCTCCTATGTAAGGCCCACTGCTAAAAAAGATTAACGAAACCATCCAAGATACGTCGTAACGCGCGAAAAAAATTTCGATTAAAGCAGTCGATCGGTTCCCACAGTTTAACGATCAATTCGTCGTGTTCAAGATCTCATTCTGATCCACGTAATACGTTTAGTGGAGCACAGTTGCGTTAGGGAATAGCGCTTTACACGGGATAAGAGAGAGTAATATAATTATTCGCGAATCTTTTACGCGACGTGTTTATTCCACTTGCAGAAGGAACCGGTTGTATTCGATACTTCTCACCTTCGCGGAGCCCCCGCGGAGGTCGAGGCACTGGTGCACAACGTCAAGGAAGTCGCACAGCAGTTCCTCTATCACTGGAGGACCTTTCCCATTGTCTTGCCGCCACCGTTATCGGCGGGTGCGGAAGGCGAGGACACGCTCGCCAGAAAGAAGCACCACTTGAGGGATCTCTTCGTTGCTCCCAGTTTCGATGAATTGGACGCAGTCGCGGTGGATAGTAAAGGCGAGCCCAGAAGACTGACCAACAAGCAATTGGAGAGCATCAGAGAGAGGGGGTGAGTCCTTGTACCTTCTTGATCATCGTGGCAGGTGATATCATCCTCCACGAATCTCGAAAAGGGGTGACCCTTTCGATTTCGATCAACATAGTTGAACATTCGTCCGCATAGTAAAAGTGGACGTAGTTAGTTTGCCTAGAAGAAAGCTCTATAGGGTGCTTCGAAAGTGATGCCAAACCGCGAATTATCTCCGTCGATATAATGCGATGGGTTGTCGACTTTGTTCCCTTTGAAATATTGAATTCGATGTAATATGTACATCAACGTTTATCCGAAGCACTCTGTATTTCGTAGCTTCGATGGCGTAGCGTTTGAATGTGTGCGTATAGATACGTACGTATGACCGTGCGTGTGTGCGTGCGTGTACCCATGCAGTTCGCGCGAACAATTATCAATAGATATTAGATTTTAGTAATTTGAACACGCACATTCTTCATAATAATGAGAGAGATGTTATTTCGATTCTTATTGACGCACGTAGATACGAAGGTGAGCGTTTTTATTTTTTTGCATTTGTTTGCACCGACGAACGGTGACTTTTGGTAAAGTAATAAAGTAAGAAAAACGCCCAACTTCGCGATACATATCATCATCGACATACACGATAAACGTCTCATATCTCGAGTAGAGTAATTACCATAGTTTTCACAGAGTACACGAAATAAGTAGCATTCTTTCTAATTCGTGCCAATACTTCGTAAAGCTGCAATGTAGAGAGGCGTAGCGCGGTTTGAAATTTGTGCATTAGTGCGAAATGGCTAGTGTAGCGTGCCTTTCGACTTTCGTGATTTCTCTTCGGTACACTCGAACGGAAAGGAAGAACTCGATCGACATCGCGCGCCCGAATCGCGTATATTGATAGAGAAGACAGGCAGGCAGGCTGACGGTCGGGCGAAGGTGGAGCAAGATCCACGAAACGCGAGTGAAATGTTTCCTAAATAGATGAAAAACATATCGTCTCGACGGTATCGTCGTTGCGCGAAGTATCACGAATTGTTCCTTTTTATCGAACTTTCTTTGCCGGCCATTGCGTTCACGATTCCGTCATTTTGTTAGGCGTCGGTAGAGCGCGATACCACGAAAATCTAAACACGATATAGGAAGTTACGTACTAGATAATAGATCAATTACGAACTGTGCCTTTTTCTGTAATCTTATGAATTGTAACGATTTTTGTAAAGCTTGCACAAGGATAAATATGGAAAACCGAAGAAGCTGAATGCCACTCAGTTGGAGAGCATTCGGAGATGCGGGTATGTCACGTACATAACGACACCAATACTAAAACGAACGAACGAATCGACCGATCGAAACTGAAGGGCGAACAGAGAGCACGTAAATCCTTGTCCTGCGCAATGTCAAGGTCTTCGCGATTCCGACTCTCGTGAGAGACGATAGATCGATATGAGGATCGTGGCGTTCGCCGAAAAATTTACTCGCTCTGTTCGTCGACGTCAGTCTCGGTGGTGTCTCTTGTACAGTCACACCTCTTCCAAAATGGAATAAAGATCAAATGGAGAAAGCGATACTACCTTTTCTCTCTCCCTCTTCTTTTTTTTTTAACGAACGACTTGCACAGAGGCCATCATTCTCAGCAGCATGATTCCGATTACTCTTTAGCACCCGCTATTAACTCTCGTTGCGCAAGGGTCGATCATCGTTTGACTCATTCGGCAGCGAACTCGAAGGCCTGAAACATATATAATTCCGTATTTTTAAATTGGTGTGGCGTTTAACAGTTGTACCATTCATCGCGTCTTATCCCAGGCATGCGATACTCACGTTGTAAATAATACACTTCTTAACGCTATTTACTGCGAATATCGTTTGGTGTGGTTTCATATGTAATTGTTTAGGACACGCTTGTACATGTATCATGTCGCAGAGGCAACACACATTGGCACTTAGATTCACATCGATGTTACAACACGAAAGAACTTTATAGTGCATAGCGCATAGTTCGGCACAATATTTTTTTCAAAGATGAAATTCCATGACCATAAACTAAAAAAAAAAAGAAACAATCAAGATCCACTTTTAATCGATGCACCAGTAGTTACTTTTTTCTTCTACTAAAAATAGATACATTCCGTCGCATACCGTGCGATAAATATTAATTTTTTTACTATTTAGTTTGCTATCTTCTTGACTCGTTCTCTCTCTCTCTCTCTCTCTCTCTCTCTCTCTCTCTTTTCGCCCTCTTCTTCTCTCCACCTCCTCTATATCACTCTCTTTCCCTACCTGTAAATATTCTAATACTATCCGCGCCATCAATGATCCATTGTAAAGTCGAATCTTAGAAATCCTTCTGACGATTTACAGAGAGTTTGAAGTGGAATCGATTAATTTTGCCGGGCAAACTCATCGATGGCGTTTAAGCGGTCTTTTACAACGTGGAAGAGAAAAGAGACGGGAAACATTGTTAAGAGATCTGGCATTGGCTACCAGATTTCTCGTAGTAACGGCGAAGGCTAGGCTAGTGTCACATTGCTTCAGTATATCGCAATCTTTGAAAGCACTTTTAACTGGATTATTACGACTTCTTGGTAAGAGAATGCGTATGCGACGATGCGCGTAAACAATTTTTCGATCATAATGTGTGCATATCCGATTACAGATATTATAATAGGCGTACCATCGCTCCAAGCACACAATTTAGATGCCAAGATCAGAGAGGAACGTTGTCGTTATTTAGTTGCGGAATTAGTATGCAGGGTAAGGCGACATCACTTAACGATTAGATGAAGAATCAAAGTATAAAAGAAATATATTCTTACTTATTATCGATTTTAAACGTACATATGACACCTAGCCCGAGTACGAAGATTCATTGGAGTTACTCTGCGGATTTGTTCGAAAGCAACTTCGCCGAGCAACCATGGAGAAGTTCGAAGTGGAGCGGGAATCATCTCAACTGTTGCCCGTTCCAATCCCCTTTGTCTTTGGAACGCCAGGAGCGGCTGCAGTCGACCTTAGACTATTTAGTAGAGATATAATCAGAAAAGCTTTACCGACACTAGTCTCGATTTTGGAAAGAGAGACACGAGGCTGGTTTCTACACTTTAGAGAAAGACTGATAGCGGAATTAAGAGCACAGAAAAAACCGGACGAAGAGATAGAACGTGTATGAGAAAATTTAATTTAATTCATTCGATGTAAAATTAATGTTTAGAAAATAAAGTGTGCGATCGTGATTAAATCTCGTATATTGTCGTTTTTTTCATTATTATTTTTAGGAAGTCAACGAGGCGGTGATGCGAGAATATTTACAAAGGGTATATTCCAACATTTTGTCACATCCGGATATACTTGCGCTCGGCGACGGAATTGCACAACTTCTAGTCCAACAGGCACAATCAGTCGTACTGATGCATAGAGCGGTAGAAAATGTACAACGAAAATTGATGCAAACCAAGGAATCTCTACGATTGCGTATAGAAAGCGAGCATCCTGTTCTATCGCGAATACAACCGTGGATGCGAGATCGAATGAGAGAAGCCGAAGAGAACTTCATAGAGGAGTGCGAATGGAGCGCCCACGAAGAAGCTCTCGCGCTTTGTAGTCACCAGAACTTGCAGCAAACCGTTTACTTCCTTAATCGCGATTTGACTTTCATGAAGGAGGTAACTCGAATCATTCGTTTTATTCGATAAAAGTAAAGAACGTGTATCGTTACACACGATGTGTGAATTAATTTTAGAGAGAACCCGTTTTGCTGAAGGAGTTACGAAAAGTCAAAACACCAACGAGAAGCTACCAATGGCCCACACAAATATGGCTTCCAAAGAATTGGATAGTGAGACGTAATTTTCAAGGTCAATCTGAGATCATTCCCACGGTATTGAGCAATACTCCAACGTCTATTACGACACCGCGGGCCGATCCAAGTCAACCTGTCTTTTTGATCGAAAGAGAAATCGTACATACGACTACAACGAGGTAAGATAAATATTATCTCTTCGTGATTCAAGTAAAAGTAACATTTTCGAGATACTTCGTTCTGATAAATAAATCACTTCTTCTTTTTTTTAAATAAAGGTGGCCTATGTGGCGTTGGATAAACTACGTAGCCAGAACGTGGTGTTGGACATGGAACGCGATGTTCCTTTTAGGAGTCGCGGTACCATGGTGTAGTCCAGTTTCTATACGCGCTTTATTACTCGTACAACCTTTCACTCCTGATTTAGAATTGAGTCAGCTGAATGGTACTCTATTTCCCAGAAAATCCTCACAAATGCCTACTCTTTGTTCTCGATTATTAACTCTTTGGAGACATATCAGTAAGAGTCGCACGCATTTCGAAACAGAACCAGATACTGGTTAGTTTCGTGATAACTATTTTTAATGATTTGGAATGTTCAAATATCTTGATCTCGTAATGATATTTCAGGATTCATCGGAAAGGGAATGACAAGACATTTAAATAGATTGTGGAATTATGGTGCCAAAGGTCTCTTAGGAACTCTCGTTATATTGTTTATTTTTCCAGTAGTGTGTCTACTCGCAAGTTTCGCATCACTTCTTATTGCTCTCACAGCCATCCTATGGTTAGTTGTTAAGTTAATATTTGTATTCATCTTAGTTAAACTAAAATACAGTAGAATTTAATGTATCTTTCAGGATGCCCGTAGTTACTTTAATGTTACATGCATTCATGGCTCTCATAATGGATTTAGATAGTCCTGAACCTAGTCGTAATCGATATTTGGTTGTAATGGAAGCTTTGGTGTGGAATATTGGCATACAAGGATGTTTACAGCCGATAGGGACTTTAGTCATTGCTCTCGTTGTGTGTCCAATAATTTCATTTATAATACTTACAAGTAAGACATAACATCTATTTTACCTAATAATAAAACAAATTATTATCTTTATTCAAATTTATTATAATTTAACTGTTTAAGCGGTTAATGATCCGTGAGATCGTTTAACCTTATAAATAAATAAATAACCTTTTAAATCGTCTTTACTTATTTCAGTTGCTGTGATACGATACTGTATTAGAGTGGTTTGGGATGCAGCCATGTTTCATTTGGTAATAAAAAATAGAGGTCGAATACCTGCTAGTGACAGTTTCGTAGTTAAAAGAATTGCAGGCCCAGGACTAGCTTCAGATTACTACTATCAAGTAAAGAGGCACACTATAATAAAAATGTTAATAACTATATGCAAACTTACATATACTTTCTTTTTTAGATAAAACCGGAGCAAGCATTGGCTGCATTTGAAGCAAAATTGGAATTGGACGAATTATTAGCCTTTCAACAAGAAACAGAACGATTGATTACACAACCACAAAGAGATTTTAGTCAATTTGTGGAAGCTTGCTTTGGTCCATTTGCTGCTAGTCTTGCTAAAACAAAGGACCCATATAGATCACTCGAAAAAGAAGCTAGAGATCTCGTTGCGGTTTTGCATGAAAAATTAAATCGACGTGGCAAAAATTTACAAACGGGACTTGGCGTTGCTGTTAGAAGCAAAATAAAACTTACTACTTTCGACTTAAAGGTACTTGCTTGCATTTTATTTTTTATTACTTCTATTTCGAAAATTCTAATTTACTCTAATTTCTATTTCAAACTTCTGAGTTAAACTTCATAATGGCGCAGGTAGTGATTCAGCAAGGAGCATTGATGCTAGAACGTCTCTATCCATTGCATGTTTTTGCTCGTTTACCCGGTAACGAAGAAGATTTTTGGGAGAACAAAGGGTTGGAAGTGGGTGATTGGGCAGGTTTAGCTGGACTCATGTATGCCGATATCTTTAGTTTAGACTTTCTTCAACCACTTGATGATTCTGATACAAAGTTTAGATTAGAGCCACATCCTGGTGTAGATCTGTCACGATATACGGATATGGTTCATAGTACTGAACTTGGCGGTATTAATGGCCCTGATTTGCTTGGAGCAGTATACGCACCTCGCGGCAATATTCAAGTTCATAGTCCCTATCTGGAAGTATCTGCATTTAATCCGCGAGCCAAACAAGCCAGTAATAGCAGAAAGTCTGACAAAAGATGGTAATCTTTTAACTAAATTCATTGTGATTTAATTTACAACACTTGATAAAAACAATTGAGTGATACGATTCTTACAGTGATACTACAGGTTTGTTAACATCGACAAAAATCAGAAGACGCACAATTTCAAGCAATGGCAGTATAGACGGACGTTGGCAACCTTGGAAACGTCAAATAAGGCCATATAGCGCTGAAAAATTAGTAATTCCACTTCCAATACCGCATCCAGCGCATATAGCGGTTACAATTCACAATCGTGATTCTGAAGATCCTATTCCTCTTGATTCAGAATTATGTCAAAATATTTTGCGTGCAATCGAAGAATCACCTAGCGAAATGGCTACCGAATGTGTCAGTCGTTATAGAGGAGGTGGAGATTCTAGTTTTGATTCTGTTGCATCACAGTCATCAGTTTCTATGGAGACTGGTTTAGATAAAGAAAATGAAGAAACGCAAGAAACTGGAAATAATGACAAAGAAGGTGAAACTTATCATTGGACTCTTTCAAATTGGGGCGGTGGTATGACAAGAAGAAGAAATAATTCCGGATCTGTAAAAGTTGATCTAGCTTCTCCAGAAGATGTTACACTGGACACAGATACCACCAGAGTGATGTTCAGTACATATGGGACTACTGTTTAATTTAATTCCGCTAATTATGTCAGGTAAAAGATTCTGGCATAAGACTCTCTCATTGTCGAAACTACAGATATGAGCCTTATATTTAAAAAAAATTGCCTAATATTTATGTAGAATAAGAAAACAATTAGAAAGAACTAGCTATCCAATCATCGATATACTAGCAACTATTCAAATGATGAGTTTTCCTCATTTAAATTTTTATCATAACTTCATATATGTTATTAATAAGATCCTGTATGAAAATATTTGTACGCATCTAAACTTGAAATGAAAATATGAATATACATATGCAGACATACGTACAAATGTCTAAGTTCGAATACAATTTAGTAATCTTTGTTAGCAATGAAATATGAAAGAAATATAAACAAAATCACTTGGATAAAACCTGAAATAGAATTAGATTCAACTTACAACAAGTTATATAATTTTAAATAAAAATTTGTATGACCATTTTCTCAAATTTGCTTTTCACTTTCATATATAAGTACACTATTATGTAATATTTCATAATTTGTCTATAAAATAAGTAAATAATTATGTATTATATGGCAAAATGCTGTGAAAATTCTCTATGCCTAATCACATACTCTAGACATGCATTACAAGAAAATTTTGTAAGTAGATCCAATGATTTCGTAGCTTCTTGTTAATACTATATTTCTAGCATATCTGCAAATTAGGCAGATCAAATAGTTGTCAAAATGATAGTTATTCAAAGCTCATCATAAAGTCTGGGATGCCATTATATAGATTTGCAATTTTAATAAAAGCAAATAGTAAGCAAACTAAATTATCCAGAATTCTAATATATTAACAGCCAATGGCAGTAAACAGCCTCTTAAACTGTATTTTAAAGAATGACATTCTTATATTGTATATAGATAGGTAATTGTATAAATAAACTTACTATTATGACAGTACTTCATATATACTTCCTTGTTATTTGTGCTGTACTAAATCAAACATGAATAAATCTATGATGTAAGTTCTCTTTTACTAATACGTACTTTTTAAATGAAATACTATATTATGCTTACTTTCACTACCTATTTGGAATTATTACTATACGAATTCTTATGGCTTTCTGATTGTACAGGAACATTAAAGTACATTATAGTAGCATAATTATGAGTAATATATTACTAGCTATGAATGAAATTTTCAAATAATTTGTTTTAATCAAGGGTAACATTTAAAAATATTGCTTTTTTATCAAGAACAAAAAGTTCTGTAAATTATGTTTTCAGTCACAGTTATATTTATAGTTTTAGGTAAAAAGATATAGAATAGCTAATTATTTTGACACATATAATGTGCAAATCAAAGAAATGATCATCAATAGTATATAATATAAAAACAATATATTTAATATGTTAAAAACATTATTATATTATAAGCAAGAAATATGAAACAATGTATTTGAATAAAAACATGGGAATACTATAAATATTAAAAGGCAAAAATATTAAAATAACGCATTGACTATTTAATAATATAAAATGGATTTAAATTAAAAACTTTGTGGAATAATAGGTACACTTTCAATATCCTGACAGAATATAAAAATCTAAATTCAAGTTTTTTCTCCCGTGCAATTGATTTAGAAATATTAAACAAATCTTTTCCCATGTTTAGTTTAAATTACTAGTTACATTTTGAACAATAAATAAATTTAAGAAACAATAATACAGCTCAAATATAAATAGCTGCCATTCTTCTCTAGTGATGGTGAACCTTCCTCTATTGAGATATTATTATATCTCTATTGAGATACATATACTGATATGTACTAGCCTAAAATATATCGTAACAAAATTTAAATAATCTTGCTAAACCATCAAAGAAGTAATCAGCTAAAGTAAGTAACATTTAATACAAAAAATTATAAAGAGAGAATTTGTCTTCGAATAAGATAGAAATACATATTTCCTATCAAAAATTACAAATAATAACACGCTACTGGTTCACCATCACTGTTTACTAACAAAATATTTATAAATGTTTAAATATAAAGATGAAAAAGACGTAAAACTATTAACGATTACCACACAACTGCCCTTTCGGAATTCTTATCTGCTGTCAAATTGTATATTCTAAACCTCGGAATAATGAACATTCCACTTTTATAAAATTATAATATTATGAAAAATATTCTAATTGATTAATATGATTGACAATTCCATCCAAATCAGCAGATCCAATTAGTTGGTATCGTACATGCTGATATCAGTATATATCCATCCAAGAGTGTTTGATGTTAATGTGAACCTAAATATTTGACAGCAAATAAGTATCATACAAAAATAAAGGACCTATTTTACATTGTTAGTAAGAGATATTTCTCTTGCAAATAGAATGTCAAAATTTGATGATAAGCATATATTTACACCACTATTCATGTTAGTGTCTACTACTAATTATTATTTTACTATAAATCAAAAGAATTACATTTATTATAGTTTTCTCATTATATATTAAATATTAAAATCATATTTACTTTTACTTATATAAAATTCATCTTAAAAAATATTGTAGAATGACATGATCTAAAGGAATTTTTAAATAATGCCATAAGGAATATACTTGAATAAAAAGTTCACAGAGGAGATCAGAAATAGATACGTAGAATATTAAAAATATAAAAAAATAATCAAACATATGTACGTACAAATCAAATATATATTATTTTCTTATACTGTGGAATCATATTTTTAACAATTCGATGAAAAAACTTAATTTCTGTTATTCAGAAAACTTATATTTTATAATTATATTATGTTTATTAACTTATATTCTTAAAACATTCGAAAAGAAAAATGTAATAAACAGAGATGCGAAAGATATCTCTGTATTATCACTATGTGTTAATTTCATTGAGAGAATTATTTAAAAATGTGAATGAAAAAAAGGATCTATGAAAACTTTAATATCATTTAAATTATGACTTTAATATCTAGCCGCTATTATCAAATTGTACAAAAAGCATAACAGCTATACAATAGGCTATACATAGGTTATAATTATATAGTGTAAAATATTAATTCTTCTATACATTATATTATTAATTTCCTTCATAGCTACTGTTTTTTACCATATGTGATTATTACTGTTATACTGTTCCGGTAATGAAAGTGTGCTCTATCTTCCAATGTTGATCTTACTTAAAACAGTGTATGTATGTTGTTCCACAATATTACTGTATTTAATTATTTACGTTTTGTACACATCAAATATATGTGTAATGGAAACTAATTGGTTGAATTATTTTTATATTGACAAGATATTTCACGACACTTCCTTATAAATACATAAAATCTTTAGTATTGAATTAAAAAATGGCATGTAAATAATTTTGAATTATATTTCGGTGAAAAGAAATTAAAAAAATATTAATAGAGTTATAAAAGAAGCTTGACACCTTCACTGTCACACTGGTCGACCATAACCATCAACTATAGGTATTCTCAACTTTATTTTATGATCACATCAATGAAATAAATATGTAATTAAGAACAATTTACTGTTGTTACGTAATAATGTATCATTCAATATACTATACAATGAAATCTCTATTACAACTCCAGAATAAAACGTTATCAAATAATAATATAGTAAAGTAATAAAGAAAGTAATTATATAAAAGTAATCGGGAATAGATTTTAAATATAATGTTTTATTTTTTCGAATACAATCGTTTTCAATGCCCGGAAAATTCATATTGTGACAAACTCAAACATCAATTTACATGCCTGTTATAACATCTTATAAATGTGTAATGTAAATGAAATAAATATATAAAATATTACTCATGTATATAAATATTTTTAAATTGACTTTGATTAAATAACAATTACTAAAATGTTAGGAGCAGTAATCATTTTAATTTATATAAACGAAGTACTACATTACTCAATATTTGAATCGTATAAAAATATAGTATGTTAGTGATATTTCAAGAAAAATAATATTTTCTTGAAGTAATTCTTAATAAGTTAATATATAAATTAAAAAAAAAAAAATATATATATATATATAAATTTGGAAACAATAAAATTATTATACTCAATATATAAATTATATCGATTTAATAAATAACAATCGGTTTAATATGAATTTTAAACACTTTAATCTGATTGTAAGCAAAGAATTTTAATTATCATTTTAACTAATGCATGTTCAAAATAAATACAGAGAATTGAAAATTAAATCTAACAAAAGGTAATTTTGTTTAAACAATTTGCAGATAACTTTGCATTCTAAAAAATGTTCAAATTGATCCTGATTATGACGCATTTTCATTGGATACTTTCGAAAACATAAAAAAATGTTCTAATAAATAAATTAAGTTCTTAACTAAGAGTACTACAAAATATACTTCATTTTCTTTATGATGGTACACATATATAAGTTGTTTATATAATTTACAGGTAGATTTTCATATTTTGAAGGATGTGCATCTTCTTTGATTTTAGTTATGGCGAGTCTTTATTGCGCATATCACCACTTGGAAGGAGACCAGTTGCGAAGCAGTAAATAATAGAAAATCAGTAAATTATCATTGTTTTTACTAATTAAATAATTATTTAATAAGGTATTTAACATTATTTAGTATTACTGTAATCTAGCGATATTATTAAATAATAATACCTTGCTTTACTAAACTGTACGTAACAAAGAACGCAACACGAACCTTTAAATGGCGGCAAAATGCTCATGCTTCGTTCATCCAAAAGTTAAATATTGAACACATCCCTAATAATTACCGCTAAGTTGATGACCTTTCTAGAATGCGTGGAAAAGAGTAACGAGGGACACGTAAGAACAGCTTTGTATAATATACAAAGTTACATTCTACTTCTTGTGACAATTGAAAGATGCAGAAAGTGGGGAAATTAAACTCTTCTATCGATATCATTCCATTAGAAGGATCAAGCGGAGACTATAAATCAAGAATCATGGACAATAAACAGAAAATTGAAAATTCTCAGAGAGTTTTTAGAGATCAATTATTAATTTCACGAGTACAAACGGTAATATTTCATTTATAAATAATAGTTATCTATCGAATGTATTATTTATATGCTTGGCATCACAGATAAGTTCAGTACATATTTTGAAACGTAACTTGCAAGTATAAAGGTATAACATAATGTTTCTATTGCAACTTTTGGTGAAATAATATACGAGTATATTATTAGTAGTTGAGCGGATTGAAATATATAATTGTTATTAGTGTAAGATTGAATCTAAAATCTTATTTAAAGTGCAAGCACAATTAAGACATATATTAGGATTTATGTAAATTTTAATTTATTTATATTTAGAAGCATGTAGATAAATATTGAACTTTTAGTTACTTATATCTCTTTCTGTTTCTAAAAAATTTAATCAAAGAAATATGAATTGACAGTAATGTATTACTTAATGCTATATTCTTCTTATATATTTATATTGTAGTACATGCATGAAAATGAAAATAAAGTATATATAGATGTCAATGAGATGGCTGATTCCTTACAAAGGAAATATAGGGATTACCGTGGAAAAAAACGTGGTGCCTTTAGAGCATTAGTGCGTCGAGCATACGATGAGCTTACAGAGATGTTTGCAAAGAAACCATCATCTCGTGATTGGTCTGTTTTTGAGGATGACGACGATGAAGATGGAGTTGATGTTGAGGTTGTTGATATTGTTCTTCAATTTTTTTCAACTTAGTTTTTTAAACGTCATATTTTAAAATAAATTACTAAATTTTAGCCAAATTTACATAATATAGCATCAGAAGATATGATATTAAAATTGTATAAAAAATCGCAGGAAAAGCAAAATGGTAATTCCAGCGACAAAGAGCTGATAGATATTAGCAGTGATGACGATGTAGATAAAGTTGATATTAAAGTTCAAAAGAAAACAGTAAATTTTGCTCTTGTGGACAAAAATGCAGAAGAAACAATTTGTCCACCTTCAAATATACAAAAATTTACACCTCATAAGGACAACGTACAATCAGTGCAAAATGTAAAATATATCTATTATCATACATTTAGTGTTACTAATTATGTATGATTATATATTCATCTCGGATATAAGAGCTACAATTTTAAATTTAATATTTAATATTTTAGATGGAAAATGATGCAATTAGCCCAGAAATATTTCCAGATACATCCACAAGAAAGCGACAAAGAGAAAAAGAAAATGACAGTGTACAATTACCATCGATAAAAAGAGCGAAAACGATACCTATAACAGAACCAAAAGTAACATTCGCAGATATAGGAGGAAATGATAAAGTTTTAAAGACAGTATGTAAACTATTAGTACATATAAAGCATCCGGAGATTTTTAAACAGCTTGGGATATCTCTGCCGAGAGGATTCTTGTTGCATGGTCCACCTGGATGTGGAAAAACACTACTAGCACACGCTATTGCAGGAGTAAGATAAATTATGTTGCAGCTTATGGTGTATATTATGTTTGCAGAAGTATTTATTTATATTTTATATGTTTTTGAAATTAGGAATTAGCAATACCTTTTTTAAAGGTAGCAGCACCTGAACTTGTGGCTGGAGTGTCAGGTGAAAGTGAATCACGTATTAGAAAATTATTTGATCAAGCATTGGCTATTGCACCATGTGTACTTTTCCTGGATGAAATCGATGCCGTAGCACCTCATAGGGCTACAGCTCAACGAGAAATGGAAAGAAGAATCGTTGCACAATTAATATCGTGTTTAGATGGTATAAACTTTAAATATTTCTAATCCTAATATGTTGAAGTTCTTTTTGTAAATATATCAAGTGAAACGTTTCTTTTTAGAATTAAGTTCGAAGGAGAAAGGTGATAGTGTTATGGTCATAGGAGCAACAAATCGACCTGAATCATTGGATCCAGCTTTAAGAAGAGCAGGACGTTTTGATCGCGAAGTGTCTCTTGGTATTCCAGATAGAGATGCAAGAGCAAAAATTTTAGCTGTGCATACAGAAAAAGTAGCACTTGCTCCTCATGTTAATTTAGCTACAATAGCTTCTCTTACACCAGGTTTTGTTGGTGCAGATTTAGTTTCATTGATTCGAGAAGCTGCTATGGCTGCTGTGGAAAGGTAATTATATTATTGTAATATAAATAGAAAAAGATACATTTTCAATTGATCTTATATTTATACTGGTTATCCCATTGATTCAATGTATAGGATTTTTGAAGAGCCACATAGATCTGTGCCAGAAATCAATGAAAACAAACCTACAGAAATAAATGAAATTGATAATCAGTCTGAGAAAGATGTTCCATCTTTTGAAAATTCTGCAAACCTGATAGATAATACTACAACTGTAGAAGCATCAACATCAGCTGAAGATCCAGTGCCTGCTTTAAAAGAGCATTCTGAAAGTCCAAATACAGTGTTAGAAATGGATGTGATACAGGAACCGTCAAAATCCCCAGACTTGTCGAGTTTACTCACATGGTTACGTAATGAACCTCCACTTTCTTCAGAACGTTTAAAGAATCTGTGTATCGAAGAGAGTGATTTTGAAGTTGCTCTTCGTGTAGTTCAACCATCGGCAAAAAGGGAAGGATTTGCTACAGTACCTGATGTCACATGGGATGATATTGGTTCTTTGCAAGATATACGACAAGAATTACAAATGGCTATACTTGTAAATTATTATATAATATCTTTTCGTTACTGTTTGCTTATGCAATATAATTGCCAAATAATTAATTTCATAATGTGTGATTATTAAATTTATTAAATTAGTATTATGGATATTGATTGTAATAGATAAAAATAATTTTTTTTTAAATTTCAGGCTCCTGTGAGACATTCGGAGCATTTCACAGCATTGGGTTTGACTTCGGCTACTGGTGTAATGCTATGTGGTCCACCTGGGTGTGGGAAGACGTTATTAGCTAAAGCTATTGCCAATGAAGCAGGCATCAATTTTATTTCTGTAAAAGGACCAGAACTCTTAAATATGGTAATTTAATAATTCATTTGTATTGTTCATACGTATACATAATTATGTATTATGGAATTGATTGTTCGTATCTATTTTAGTACGTTGGTGAAAGTGAAAAAGCCGTACGTCAGTGCTTTATGAGAGCAAGAAATTCTGCTCCATGTGTTATATTTTTTGACGAACTGGATGCACTGTGTCCTAAACGATCAGAAGGTGATAATTCAGCAACATCGCGAGTTGTAAATCAAATGCTTACGGAAATGGATGGGATTGAAGGAAGACAAGGAGTATATCTTATGGCTGCCAGTAATCGTCCAGATATTATTGATCCTGCAGTTCTAAGGCCTGGAAGATTAGATAAAATTCTCTATGTTGGTCTACCAACTGCTTCCGATAGAGTTGATATTTTAAGGGCCTTAACAAAGGTAATTAATAAAATAGTTAAATATTAATTCGTTTTATTCTATTATAGATTGCTTGAAAGATATTTATTTGACTTTGTACGTATATTTTCATTTATGTAGAACGGTACAAAACCAAAATTAGCAGCTGATATAAATTTAGAAGAAGTAGGATATAATAATAAATGTGATGGTTATACTGGGGCGGATTTGGCTGCTTTAATAAGGGAAGCTGGCATAGAAGCTTTAAGAGAATTAATAACTGGCTATGCAGGACAACCTGAAATTTGTATGCGTCATATTATTCTCGCATTTGAAAAAGTGCGACCATCTGTCCACGAAAAGGTAAATATTTGAAAATATACCAATAAAATATAAATATTGTAAAAAAAATATATCTTGACACGTTGACGCCGGCGCGGATTTTCAGTGTCTGTTCCGTGTGGCGGCGTTCGATTTCACTGTCCCACAGAACTAAACACAAATGACCCACCAGTGGATCACGCACGCCGCCTCACAGAGCAGACACGAATGATACGTCAGTGGGTCAAGCTGGCGTCAACGTGTTAAAGCAATGAAAAAGTAATATACAAATTCGTTCTTGATACAATTTTATTGCATTTTTTCCATAATCTATAGGATATTAAACATTATGAGAAATTGAAAAAACTTTATTCAGCTGCAAAAAATTCTGAAGTTACTCCTATGGAAACACCAATAGATACGCCTATACAAGATGTAGTCATGGAACCAATGGAAACTTGAGGTGAATTTTTTAAAAATCCTTCAAGCTGGCATTTTTCTTCCATTATTGAACTTTTATGTGAATTTATAAGGAGATTAGATGTAACAGATAATTGTGTAAGATAATGTTCCGATCTTATAAAGATTACCTTTTGCAATTCAGAAGAGCATATTTTGGTGCATTTTTATTATAGATGTGCTTTTGTTTCTGCTGTTTCAATTTTTATCTTATTTGATAAATCTTTATGTAATATCTATGATTGTTACATATAAAAAACTTTTAAGTAAATAATTAACGTATCATTATTAGAATGTCCAAATTTTAGCTCTGAGATTATAAGTGGTAAAATAGTTTCGAAGTTGAGATACATGTTAAGTTGATATGATTATTTTCTAAAAATACATAATGAATTAAGAATGTTAACCTGTAGATTTTTATGTAATACTCTCCATGGTACCATTTTTATAGATATAAATAAATTTTATGTTGAGAAAGCCATACAATTGTTTATAATCTTATCGTATAAAATGCGAAAAGTTTGTGAGAAATAATTCTATCACTTGTAAATAAAATATTTTGTTATTGAAGTATAATGCACTTTTGTATGTGCATTTTTAAAGTTAATAAATATGTATTTAGTATATTAATAAATAATAATAGCATTTTCAAAATATAAAATTAGGTACTTAATTAATGTTAAGTGAATCATTATTGATACGTTTTTATTATATAATGCCACTTAATACGATTTTTTAAATCCCATCACATAACAAGCTTTATCATTTATCACCCATTTTATATAAATATTACTTACATATATATATAATGTAAAGTTTAAACATTAGGAAATGTGAATACAATGAATATTCTAACATAGCAAGTAGCTTTGAGAAATATTTAAGACTTTCATAATATAATCTTTTTAGAAAGAATATTTAGCGACAATAATAAAATTAATTTATGTATAAAAACCTTTATGGAAATTAATTTACTTTAAAAATTGTTATCATTGTACATGAGGTTCAGTCGTTCGGTTCTTCGTAATCCAATGATGAGTTAAAACATTTTCTAAAGATAATCTTTTATCTGGATCGATGACCAAAAGCTGCAAATAAAAACGGTGTGATGGTTTTCTGTTTATAAACATTTTTATAAATTTAAGAAATTGATATACCTTTGAAATGAGATCTTTAGCTCCATCACTGACAAAAAGTGGAAATGTGTATTGAGCTTTTTTAATTTTCATGTATGTTTCTTCATACGTTGGAGTTAAAAAAGGTGGATTACCAACTAAACATTCATAGCATAATACTCCTATTCCCCATAAATCTACAGTATGGTTATGTGTTTTACCAGATACCATTTCTGGAGGTAAATAATCTAAAGTACCACATAGGGTTTCTCTTCTAGAAGATGGAGCATGTACAGACCAACCAAAATCAGCCATCTTTAATTCACCTTTCACGCCAAGCAATAAATTCTCAGGCTTGATATCACGATGTATCACGTTTTTGTTATGGCAATATTTTAAAGCATCAGCTAACTGTGACATATATGTAGCTGTCCTATAGTACAGATTTTCCATAATTTAATTTTGAAATATTTAAACTATATTTTAATCAACATATTTTGTAAATGTACCTAGTATCGTCAAAGCGTTTATTTGGCTGCGCTTTTAATTCTTTGAAAAGTTCTCCATTAGGTGCATATTCTAATATTAAATAGATTCTTCGATCGTCGTGAAAATATCCATACATTCGTAAAATATTTGGATGCCTATACAAATAAACAATATCTAGCAATGCGAAGATACAATTCATAATAAATTTGCAATAACTGGTTTACTATCGTACAATAAATTTTAAAGAACAAATAATAATTAATATTTTTTACTTAAATACGATACTTATAATTAAATTTAAATAAGGTAAGCTAGTCAATATTGCCTTACTATACATTTTTATTTATGTCATAATAAATTAATAATATACCTTAAATGTGTTTGAATTTCTATTTCTCTTCGTACTTGATACTCGACGTCTGCTTTTTGTATCTGTGCTTTAAAAAGCACTTTCATAGCAATAATAAATTTAGATTTCTTTTCTCTTGCTAAATAAACATTACCAAATTTTCCTTTACCTAATGGACGTCCAATATCGAAGTCTGTTAATACCCATTTTTTTTCATCATTAGTTTTCTTGCTTGTATTACTCGATACAGTATTATTTCCATTGCTTTCTTTTTGACTATCACTTTTGGAATTATCATTAATTTTATTCTGTGCCGTATCTTCTACTACTTTAGAAATTGGAGGTAATTTTGGTGGTGGCATTAATTCTGTAGAATTTTTTGTATTATTAGTTTGATTCCTCAACACATTATTTTGTACACTGGTTTTATAAGGCTCTGCATCCACATCACAATTGTTTCCCACTGATTGTAAATTTGTAGTTATTGTTGATTTTGGTTTCACAGTTCTTAGTTCCTTATTTGGTTTTATATTTGTATCCACATGGGAGGTACTTGAATGAGATGGAAAAATGTTTTCCTTCTTTGTAAGCATATTTTCTAGTATATCTGAAATTGTTTAAAAGTATACTTTATTTGAAATAAACAATATTTGATTGGTATTATATGCACACATATTTGAATATATAAATTTATTGATAAAAATTCCATCATAAATTCTTATAATTAAGAATAAAAAATATAAATTAAGAATAATATTCTTAAATAGTATCAATAGAAAAATAAGAAACGTCTTGCAATAATCTTAAATTACGTTAAAGTTGTGGTAAAATGTTAACAATGTACTTACAGCTGTAAATTTCAGAAGCGACAGATATTTAAATCGGATTCGTCAACTAATATTATCGAGTTTATAAAATAAGTAAACGCTGACCAGTTTTCAAATTCTTTTCAAAACACTTAAGAACAAAATGAATCAAAAATTAAATTCATTATAACGTATCTGACTAAATAATTAAAATAAATTTAATATTGTTTCACTTTACAAAACTAATCCTTGCGTATTATCAGGATTTAAAATAACGAATATCTTTCCTTTCCTTAATTGGTTGAAGCCAGATACAATGAATTGCAAATTTATAGATAGGGGATTGCCTTCATATTTCGTGCAGCGAATAGTTACAAATGAATATCGAGAGTCTTTATCTTACAATGACTCCAAAAAGTAATTTAAAAGGAATTAAAATTCACTTTATATCTGTTAAATTGTTTATTTTGATGT
>JAITYT010000599.1:131100-155481 GCA_025433975.1 Liostenogaster flavolineata | reverse complement strand
TTTTTTTTTACATATGATAGACACTGTATGAACATATAAAAGTCGCGTAGGTTATATTGTATTTTTCACTTTTGTAGGTTAGGTTTCATGATGTTCTTATCTTGTCACCTAATAATAAATTATGTATTTATATGGATTGTGATTATCGGATACATTCAATTAGCGTTGACATTTTGTAATACTTGTAAAAAAGATTTTTAAATAATTAGTGATATTATACAATTAGTGTTTGTTTTGTGGATCTGATATTTTATGTGCATTTTATATATCAATATAACTAATATTGATACCATATATTATAATATATATTTATGTACACACATTTTTGCATGCATATATACACTCTGAGAAATATAATATTAAGATTGTAACGCATGAAAATAAAAGTAGGTTAGATTTTTTATTTAATTTATTTGTCGTAAAAATGATGTTGGATCATCATTGTGATTTTTCTAAGGTGTTACTTTAATTGTAAGATGTGGTTCTATAGATAAACGTTTTTATATACGTATAATATTTTATTTTTACATATTTCTAAAAAAGTAGAGTAAATAAAATTACAGTGCGTAAGAAGTACAGTACACAAAAGGAATATATTTAATATATAAATACATTTCTTCTTTGAAAAATTTATATAAATTATTAAGTAAAATATTATTTTCGAGATTATTGGAGGATATTATATCACATATAAATAGATAACAGTATTTTGTAGCTATGCTTGTTATTGATCTGACAGAAGATTGTTAATTAGTAATACATAATGTATTTTAAGAAAAATTTCAGTCTTTCAAATTTGCTTTGTCATGGAATACAGCAAGATGTCTATCTTCATTGACATTAAAGGAATACGTATTGTTTAAATGATGTAGATTTATAGTGATTTATATGATTATTTATTAAAGATGTTTTTGTCTGTTGCAGAGTATATCATTTGCACATAATTGGAAATGTCAAGTAATGCATATAATGCAGTTACTAATATGCGAAATATATGGAAATTATTGGAGTATTAATTAATTGTTGTGTCACTGATCTTGATACTAAACATAAAATAAACTATTATTAATACAATGCCACGAGCCGATGTAGCTGCTGTACCGGCACCTAATAATCAAAATGGTACAGTGGTACATAATCATAGTCTTACTGGTATTATCGAATCAATGTTAGATAATAATAACGTGATTATAGCTAGAAATAATAATAATCAAAACCCGTTACTTCATGAACGAGACAGAATGTTCCATGCAGTATTTATTAAAGGTGCTTTAATCTATGCGCGAATTTTTCCAAGACCTGTTAGAAGGGTTATAGAATTTATAGTTTTGTTAAAGGTACGTAGAAAGAAGTATACTTTAGTACTTGTACTTTAATTATATAATAACTTATTAAAGTAATAATATAAAATGAAGTTTTCCAAGTAAATAAAATTTCTAGAATTTATAATATAAATAAATGGATTTTCACTTGGTAATAGAAAATATTATTTTTAGGCACTGTTGGCGTTTTTCGTACTGGCTTATATTCATATAGTATTTTCACGAGCACCAGCTAATTGTTTAGAACATATAAGAGATGAATGGCCACGCAATGGTATATTAAGAGTCGAAATTCTTAGAAATGGAGATAACGATTATTGTATAGAAAAAAGTTATCTAAGAGAGGACATACTGAGACAAGAGAAAGTCGATCTTATTAGTGATTTGAGAATATTAACGCGGGATGGGTAACGTTTTTTGTATTTTGATAAAATGATTTACCAATATATATTGACATTTAATGACTAATATATGAAATTTTTATTACATAGTTTTTAAAGTACAAATTCAAATTATAATAATTAAATAAAAGATGTTTTTCTTGTGATATTATATAACAAAAATTATCATAGTACTTACTCTGCAGATTTATAAATATTGAACCATCTGCGGTTGACGAAGATAGAGACACTCTTAACATACCTAGTCATGGTAGTCATCAAAATTTAACGTTACCTGAAAAAATAATGGATATAAGAAGTACTACAATTCCTGGAGAAATGCAGAATCCAAATTTAAGTACTTCTAATGCGATAATAAACCCATCATCGTCCACTAAGTTTTGGTATGGATTAAATGTAGTTAGAGGGGAGGTAAGTGTAATTAATTTAAAAAAGGAATATATGTGATTTAAGGAAATGATTCTATTCGTAAATAAAGTGTAGCTTAAAAATATGTTATGTAAATTATGTATGCAATTATATACGTCATTTATTACAAGGTGTATACATTTTAGTCGATAGATGAGACTACGTTACCTGTAAATGTAAAAGGTAATACAAGCCAGAGTCAAGAGTCGAGTAAATACAGTCTTATTCAATCTTTAAAGAATTTTGACGTTGAAAAGGCAGCAAGAGCAGGTTAGTAATTATGCAATAAGTTTATAGGGGCATTTTCAATGTTCAATTTGTATATTTTATGTTTCATTTTATTTCTGTAAGATTCTGATTCTTTTTCTGTAAGATTTGTTATTGATATTTTCAGAAGATGGATACATAGTAGAATATTCTTTAGAATATGGATTTTTACGATTATCACGCGCAGCACGACATAGATTAAACATTCCAATTAAAATCGTAACATTGGATCCTTTAAATGATAAATGTTTTGGAGATACCTTTTCAAGGTTAATACTTGACAAATTTTTGGGGTATGATGATTTATTGATGGCAAATATCAAGACATTGGCAGAGCACGAAGATAATAAAGGATTTCTACGGTAAGGGTTTTTTAAAACGAGATAAAGCATAAAGATAAGATACAAGAAATAAATTTTTTTAAAGATAGTATATGCATTAGATTAAGAACAACTATTAATACATAATTCATTTTTTCAATTGTAGGAATGTAATAACTGGCGAGCATTATCGTTTTGTGAGCACGTGGATGGCAAGAACTTCATATGTTGCTGCGTTTTTCATCATGCTGATATTCGTAAGTACACTTATTGTATATTACTATTTTTCTTCGTTTTATTTGCTTTACATCTTTTAAGTAAAAAATATTAACATTTCTTTAGTAAATTGTTCTTCTAAATGTCTAAATTGTTACTATTAGATTAAATATTAAATGTTAATAATGAAAGTAATGAGAATGAAAAAGTTAATTCATATTTTATTATGCGAAATTATTTTATATTTTGTAACGCATGTTGAGCAAAGAATATAATTATTCTCGCTTTAGTTTTCAGTATAGTCAATTGGAAACAATTTTTGTTGGTCCTAAAACTTGAAACTTGAAACGTCGTGTCTAAAGCGTGAAATATGATTAGCGTCGGGTCGAGCGTTATCTTCCCTTTTGTATCGTCATACAACGTGTTTTAATGTGTGTTATTAAATATGTATTTTTCTTATTTCGAAAGACAAATCGTTTCGATACATTGGCGTTTGACATCAAAGTGAGCCCTTGATGCATCGTTTGTACGGGTAACATGGTACGGAAGCTCAGGTTAGATTTAGTTCCACGCATACGCTTTCGATGCAGAGCTATTCCTCTCCGTCAGGGGATGATTTCATGCGTACCTACACGATAGTCTAGCGCGTGTAAAAGGATATGGCAATCAATTCAAACTAACCACCCAGTGAAGCAACCTGCGCATAGACTTCCAACCCTCCTGTGTCCTCATCCCGACGATCCCTTTGGAGTAGAACCGTCGGTATAAATCAACGTTATTAGGGGCATCATATTCGTGTGGCGGCCTCGGGCCGGTAATTTTGTATCAAATTGTCGCGAAATACATTGTGGTTATCACGACCGCGATTATAGCGCATATTTTAAGAATTTTTAGTGGATACGAGAGGCATATTTCGATGTTAATTTTATGCAGTTTTTTAAAAATTAATTTATATCAATTTTTTTAGTTCTTTTTCACAAATAAACGTACAAAAGTTGTACAAGCAAGATGCTTTTCGTAAGGTTATCAATTCCTGTTATTATCAATCGTTTATTCCGCAAAACGTAAACGAAACAGTAGTTTGGAATAGTAGATAGTTGAAATTGAATGCCAATTATAGAAAATTAATGCGTAGAAGAATTTATTACGTGAATGATACTTATTTTTTCTAATGCAGTTAAAGAGATAATACTGGTAACAGGGAATTACTATTGCTTCTGCTAAAGTACTATAACTAGTACACATAACAGATGCATTTGATGGATTTCGGAATTTCGGGAGTATTCTCTGGGTGTTATGATGTGATTGGATCATGCATGGTGCAACGAGTAGATCCTCTCGTGTTTAATGGGCTTACGTACGCACTCATAAATAAATGTTAGTACGTGTACAATGTTCTAAGTGCACCGCGTCGAGATAGCATACGCTATTGTATTTTAATTTTAAAAATGAAAGGGAATCGAAAAAGTAGTTTTATAGATTTCTTTTGCAATGTGACATTTTTTCCATAATATTCGCAAATAATCTTAAATATATAATCTTCATAAACAGAATCGAAAATCATGATTTCTTTCTCTTATTAAAGCAACTTAAAGATTCAATGGTAAGAAATATTATAAAATTTCATTGCGATATCTAATTGTAATCCGATAATGAATATCTTTTACAACACATGACGAATGCAGTTTCGTAGCATGTTATATAATTAATGCCTTGTTTATTATAAAATCCAACGTGTATACGGGTGGGTACGAGAGCCCGTGTACCAGCTTACGAAATGAACCTTGCAGTTATTGCGTAACCATGATATTAATTTGCGTGCAGGAAACTCGCTATTATTGCTAGGAATTTGGTCGTGTTGGATCGCATTTAGTTCGCGTTTAGTTCGAACGAGATTCGTTCGAAGAGGTTGGTAGTGGTTGTAAATGGTGGGCTAACAATGAGCTTAAGTTTGTAGCGGTGGAGGGTGTTTTTCGTCGTGTCGTAATATTACATGAATGCATCGATTGACGTTGTCGAATGGCGAGTAGGAGAGGTGCCAGCGTCGCTCGTGCTGTGACACGTGAACGCGACCCCGATTAAAGACGCCACCTGCAAACGCCCCTTCTATTGGCTCGCCATACAGTCACGTGTACGCGACTGTTGCCGTTCGCGTATTAGAACCCATCTATTCCGTCAGGTGCATACGATATTCGTTGCCCTGTGTCTTCTTACAATAGGATGCAATCTGAAACGTTTCTTTCGCTTTCTATCGTTTTCATTCTTCGTCTTCTTCCCTATACTATTTAAATTTTCCTAACTCGAATCGTAGTCATTTCTAATGGTCAGGTCAGACCTTATAATATTTTCGTATTTGTTCGTTTAATTTACACGTTGATACGCATAAGTTCCGATTTCTCTTATTTTAGATAGTTCTAAAACTTGGATCAAAAAGAAAGAATATTAATATTATAAATTAATAAATAGACAATCATAAATGTATTATTATTATTTTATTTATTTTACATATTTATTTTTAGATAATAATTTATAAATTATATATAATTTATATTTTTATAAGAAATTACTAAAACTTGGGGTAAAAAGGATATAATATTATAAGTCCAAGCAAAGATGAAATTTTTTATATCGGTATAACGATAAATGCAATAAAATGCGATTAAATAAATATTAATTACGATGTAACATTTATTAAATTAATGCGATTATCATTCGAAAAGGAGAATTTGACAACAAGGAATTTTTAATCTAAATTACACACACACAAGCTCACCTCTTGACAAATTAATTATAATTTTGAGATATAAGCGATTAAAAGGAGATTCATTAAAAATTATATAATAATTAAATAAAACGTACTTGACGTTTCGAAGAAGATATCGTATAACGAATGTTTGAATGTTCTTCTCAATTATATCGTAATATTAACATTATATTATATTAATTACTTTACTTATTTATAATATAATATACTTTAATTATTTTAAATTTAAACAAGTATGTAATATCTTAGAAACGATTATTCGTGTATGTGATGTTATATGTGGAAGTAATATTAAGCGTGAAATGTCATGTTATACCTGTGTAAATTAATCGGGGTCGTTTTCGTGTTATTTTTCACGAAACTATTGTTAAGAAGTCACTTGTGCGGTTAAGTCAACAGTTCCCGTAAGTCAGTTCAATCGTGACGATAAAAATTCAATAAAGCGCTGTTTCTTTTTTCACGGTCACGTTATAAGCGTCTAGAAGAGCACATCGTTATATAGTTTCGTTATCAGGCTTGCCTGTTTCAAATAATGGATTATCTTCGGAGGGTATCAGGTGCCGGTTCAATTTGAACCAGTCCCAATTCAATTGCACCATTCGTTCAACCCTGTAACCGACTGCGATCGCCCAGTTTGCAATTTACTCGATGCTAAAACTTTCTCGAAGCTGCTCGTGCAAAATGTTAAATGTCTACAGATGCAACCACGTCTTTTCAATCAGACGTCTTTTTCATTCAGCTTTCTTACACGTTGTCTTTATTTATCTATTTATCGTCTTGAATGTAAATTTAGAAATTTCGCAATCGAAAATCACTTTTTTTTAATGCCCTCACGATTCTAAATGACAATAAATTGTATCGATACGATTTCTCTTCGATACAAAACAATCAGAGCGAATTATGAGTAATGGCGACTTCCTGTGAGAATAATGGTAATTTGTATAGCGACAAAAATGTTATCTTACACGATAATTTTAAAATAGTCGAAAATTGAGAACACTAGTTAGTTTAACGTAACGTATGAGATAGGTGAAGCGTACGATAGATAAAATTTATTTTCTAGAAACGAATACTATACCTTGTAAATTACATTGCAAGTACACATACTTATTTTTATTGTTTCAGACGGTGTCAAGTTCGATGTTACTACGTTACTCGCATCATCAGATATTTGTCTTTATCGGTGAGTTCTAAATTATTAAGTTACTCGATTATATTAGCATGCTTATGGGTGTTACTTTTTCTAAATGAAAATATGAAATTCATAACTGCGATATATTTTTTAATCAGATATAACGAGTTAATCCCAAATTAATACTGAATATTCGTCATAAATTTTGATACTTGTCCCTTTACGTGGTTAACGTTAATTTTTACAAAAAAAAGTATGTCGATTAAAGATAACATCTGTGCTCTTAAGAAGTCTACATTGTTTTTCGAAAAATAAAACGAGAAGCGAAATTATTCTGTGTGACGAAGAATTTCATCGAAATTTTACTTGTTTGAAAAGGTAATAATGTATAACAAATTTGATGATGTTTATAAGTATTCGTTCGAGATGCTGATAAATTCATATTAGGTTGATATAAAATACTACGGATTTATTTGTACAACCTTATTTTCTGTGCGAGCGGAAAATAAATAATTTGAATTATTTGATAATTTGATAACGCGCGTTGAAGATGGAACATCTACTTTTAACTATTTCAGCGTGACATTGATATTTAAGAAACTTCGAATTCTCAATATTCTCATTGATTTTATAGTGTCGCTTTGTTCGAAACATTGAATTTACCATTTTTTACTTTAAGTAAATGCGCGATGTAAAATGATCGACTCAAGATATCACGAATCGAGTATTTATTTATAGAAACATAACGAAAATAAGTAAACGTATTTCCATGGTTATCATGGGAAACTTTTGCAATCATAAGATACTGTATTTTTTCCTTTGTTATTACTTTCGAAACACGCAATAACACACTATTTTGCATTTATGTTAACGATACGGTAAATGGTGCAAGAAATTTGAAGTACGTGCGTATCAACTCGAGTATACGTATTCGCCGTAAGAAACGTCATGATTGCATGACTGACGCAATCGAGCTTCCGCGATCTGTCGATGTCTCTTTTTCTCGTGTCTCCTTTTCTCTGTGAGTGCGATAAAGTTCGTACGTGTTGATGCTACGTTTATAATCTGCTTCAGTGGCAATCGTTTGAGTCTTTAGTGTTCTGCCGTCGTACGGCACGATGTTACAGTTGTGGTCCTCGTTCTGGCTGTTGGTGAGCGCTTTGGTCACGATCGTCGTGATCAAGGTGATTATATTTTGTTACAATCAACGAAATTATTGGACGAAGGAAGGAATACCCAACTTAATTCGAGAACTTGGATTTTTAACGCCATGGAAATTAATTTTCCAACGTGTAAGCTTTACGGATTATTGCAACATGATATACAAAATCAAACCGGAAGCGAAATATGTCGGTACGATGGATGTCAACATACCAGTGTTGATAATTCGTGACCCGGAAATAATAAAGGATATCACTGTCAAGAATTTCGAGCATTTCACCGATCATCGGAGTTTCATCGACGAAAATGCGGATCCGGTCTTCGGCAAGAACGTCTTCGCATTGCGAGGTGAACGCTGGAAAGAGATGAGGAATACCCTGAGCCCGTCTTTTACCGCCAGTAAGATGAAATTCATGTTCGATCTTGTGTCAAAGTGCGCGAGTGAATTCGCCGATTTTTTCGAGACGCGTCCGGACATTTGCAAATCGGTGGACAGTAAAGACGCGTTTACGAGATACACCAACGACGTGATCGCGACAGTGGCTTTCGGTATTAGCGTAAACTCCTTGGAGAATCGCTCAAACGAGTTTTTCGTTAAAGGCACACAAGTCTCGAACTTTTCCGGTTTAAAGACCATGTTCAAGTTCCTCATGATGCGTTTCGCTCCGTCATTGTGTCGAATCTTGAAGCTTGGCTTCGTGACGCGATCTACCGGACTCTTCTTCAACAGTATAGTCTCGGAAACCCTCGCTTTGAGGAAAGAGAAGAACATCGTTAGACCCGACATGATCCATCTTTTGATGCAAGCCCAGAGCAAGGATGATTCTAACGTTCCACGATTAACCACCGATGACATCGTCGCTCAGGCGTTCATCTTCTTCCTTGCCGGTTTCGAGACCTCGTCGAACGTCATGTGTTTCGTGGCTCACGAGTTGGCCGTCAATCAGGACATCCAGGATAAGTTGCGGGAGGAGGTCGATCGCGTTTTAGAGGGGAACGAAATTAACTACGAATCCCTGCTCAAAATGAATTACATGGATATGGTGATAAATGAGACATTGAGAAAGTATCCCGCGGTTATATTCATCGATAGGCTCTGCGTGAAGGATTTTACGTTGCCACCGACGTTGCCTGGTGCCAAAGAGTATACGGTCCGTAAGGATAGTTACGTATGGTTCCCCGTTTTCGGTTTGCATCGTGACCCTAAGTATTTCTCCGATCCGGATAAATTCGATCCTGAAAGATTCAGCGAAGCCAACAAGGAGAAGATCATACCTTACTCTTACATGCCTTTCGGCCACGGTCCTAGAAAATGCATCGGCGAACGATTCGCATTGATGGAGCTCAAAGTACTGCTCGTGGCTTTGCTGTCGAAATTCGTATTGAAACGCACGGAGAAGACTCAAGATCCGATCGTTTTCAGCAAGTCGTCCTTTAACCTTAAACCCAAGCTTGGATTTTGGATATCTTTGGAGAAGAGGAAGAAATAGAACTCGGATCGTAGATCCTCGTTTTTCGTTGCTTCTATCTTTTTCTTTCTAAATACGATCCGCATATACGACCGAATTTTATCGAATACATTGTAAACGCGGGCATTGTAGAAGATTTTCGTTTATTTATCATTTATCGTTGTACGAACATCGAATTAACACGCTGACGCTCATTTTGAAATTGGTGATGGACTACGAAAACTATTTTTGTTTGTTAATTAGTTCATTTTTGGGTAATTCGATATACATTTATGATACATATATAATACTGATATATATTTTAATTATTTATTTATAATACTAAGAATGTAGGATGGCCATTGCCGTTATTCGCATCTACATTCACGAGACTCTAGACAGCATTTACGTCAATGTATTGAACGTCCTGATAAGGGTTTAACCCTTTGACTGCTATGGGCGCGTATACATCGATGGATACAGAGATGGAATTGGATTGTGTACTATATTATAATGTGTTATATATATATATAGTATGCCGCCGACGAGATTCATACTGCGCGAAAAAGTTTTCGCATTTGCGGGCCGCATACTACTCACGCGAACTTAGAACAGTTCGCAGTCAAAGGATTAATAATCTTTGGTGCGTTTTGATTCTGTTACGCTTCTACTTTCGTCTTATTCGTCTCTGCTTCAATGCGTCGCAGAATTGCATCGGTATCGTTCGTTCTTCTTTTGTGTTTTCGCACCGTCGTACTATTGTCGACGATTAGCATGAAATCATCGATTTAAATGTTGTTGATGCATGAAAATGATGTATTAATGCAGCAACCGTAACAGACGTTATCATTGTAATACGAATACATCGATAGCAAGAGAACGAGGTTTATTCGCTCGATCATAAGGCTGAATTTATGAATATTTTTGTAATGGACTTAGTCGTTGATCCCCGCGACCAATTGCAGTTTGCAGTGGCGTAAACGCTTAATGCACGGTAACGAGACTAATCGCGGCTAATGAGCATTTGTGAATACGCAGTGTCTCTTGTTTAAATGCCGATGACATGCGCTCGTTTATAAAAAAGGATGCTTCGCGTTGAATCATTTCTTCCGAGATTAAGAAACGAAGAAGAAATACAATATTATAATCGACTTTCTTTCGACTTCTTACCGACGATATTTTTCGTTTCGAAGATTCCGCGATCGGATCTATTTTCGTACATAGCATCATGCGTTTTCTCTTTCGCGCGCCCACATAAACACTCGCGCTATTTCGAGATTGAAACGAGTCGCGCTTTTCTGACGTTTTGTTCTTCGGTAAACGAATCGAAGATCGAGTTTTCTTTTCTGATTTTTATTATATTTTTTCTCAGTGACATCGAGATGGACTGTGCGTCGACGTGAACTTTGTTTCTTCTCTTGTTTGCTTTTTTCCTCTTCTCGGTAACTGAGTAACGATTTCCTTCGACGCGTTATTTTTTGCGAATCACTTCCTAGAAGGAATAACTACTCGTTCCATAAAATTGACGCACAGTCAAGGAAAGTATCTAGTAGTGTCTGAACAATTTTTTCTTAACGTTACAAATTTACGTTCATCGTCATCGGCGAACCTCCTTTCTAGTACGTTTCTTACCGTGTGAATCTTTTTTGGTAGATACTACATTCATTTTTAGGTTAACCGATGCTACGTCATTGGTGGGTAAAACGCAGTAAAACGTTCGTTGTTATTACCGTATCGTATTCGATGATAATGAATGTGGAACTTTCTGAGCCTTTTATCAAAAACAATACGAGGCATAGCGACGAGTTAGATGAGATTGATCGTGTCATGTAATTTTCTTTACCTGTTATTGCGTAATAATAGAATACATTTCTGTAATAGTAATAGTTTTTCAAAGCTTTAAGACGACTGGACGTTTATGGTTTCGTTCGAATAGGTTTTTAAACTTATAATTTCCACGAATATCTATTTTTATTTCCTTCATCTTTATATTTCTATGTCTGTGCACATCGTAACATTTATTATATTACTAGGTTATAAATCCGTTTTGTAATAATAATTTTAAATATTATGCTGTACGTTATTATATCCTTTTTGTCATTCTTCTATTTTTCGTATTTGAAATAAATCTGTCTATTTAAAAAATGTAGTGTATTTTGTGATATCAATGTTTAATTCGTTAGTAAATAAAAGTTCGCTTTACGAAAAACGAAGAAGATAGACAATTTTCTACGTATGTAGAAAATATTGTTAAGTCTTAAAACGTGTATCTTTTTTGATATACCTATATTTGGTTCGGGAATGACATTTTTCGAAAGGAAATTAAACAGGCAGAGACGATGCTAAACAAATAGTTTCTTTGTTGAATAACTTGCGATTCTTTTAATTCAACGCGCGTTGCACTCATTCGTTTAACACAAGGTCATGATGGCTCTCATTTCGTCGGAGCACGTCTTTCGTACTGTTCAGTGTCTATTCGATGACGTCGTACGAACTATCGAGCATTTGATTAGATATTGTGTATAATCGCTTTAAGGAAAATGTCACTTCTGTCTGTCTTTCTATTGTGTGCTGCTGATTTGAAATGATATAGCCGTGAACGTCCTTCGGTATTCGTGTCGTTTAAACCACGTGCAACGACATCGCTTACGTCATTAATAACGTACCATGCGAACGAGTGAGCCGAACGATCTTCGTTGACAGTGTGCTACTGCGTCTAAAATCTTCTTCTTTTTTTCCTTTTAATTTTATACAGGTTTGAATCAAATTTGTCGTGCCTCCTTTGAGTCATAATTATTTATTTTCTGATAGCTTTTGCCTCAAAAACAGGAGAAATTCGTTGTTATTCAAACTTTACTCTCGAGTATATCGCAGTGTTATTTTCGAGTTTCACCTACGAATTTAACGAAGATATGCTTTTTCTCGATTTGAACGAAATTATATAAAAATCAAGCCGTTTAAAACTGCGAAAACGCGTGACTCTAAATCAACGAAACGCGTATCTTTGATCTTACGATGACTCTTAAAAATTTCTTTGTTTGATGCGTCGATTTTAAAATATTGCGAAATATTTCTTATGAAATCAATATTCGATAATTTCCAGGCACGAACGATTCGGAAAAGCCAGTTACTGTTCCTACTATAGAGAGGAAAATCTTATCGTATTAATAACGCGACGGCGTCGTTCAGGAGCCTTCGATAGTCTCGTTCGACAGTGAACGGATTATTTGGACCGTTTATTTTGAAAGTGGTACAAACTCATCTTTTTTTTAAATGAGATATCACATAATTTGTGATTAATTTAGTGTAAATTTCTTATTTATAACTACTTCCTTTTTTTTAGACTTGTACCACTTTTAAAATAAACGATCCTTTAATACGATTATTTCCGTTTATTTGCGACGACTGGATAGGCGATGGTTTCGAGCCCAGTCCAGACATATTCAGATGTGTGACTTTTGAACGCGACATTTTTCTATCGTCGTGACGATGGCGAGCCAACAAGAAATAAAGAGAGAGAGAGAGGCTCGATATTTTTACATTCAATTTTTATCGATTGTTTACTCGTAGCAACGTGCAATTTTCTTCGATGTTTCTTCGTCGTCTGCCTTTGCTTCTTCTTATTGACTCACTCTTCTTTTATCTGCGCACATATGTACGTACTTCGTTTTGCTCGACCAGATTGCGCGCATTCGCAGTAACAAAACTACACGAGACTGTGATATTATGTATCTTATCAGTTTGTTAACGACGTACGTATTCGGCAAAAAAACTATCTTCGCAGCCTTCTTCGATGCCGATCGAAAGCGCATTCTACGCAATTGTCTTTTTTTTTGAAACGCGAGTCTTTCGTTTGCTTCCTTGCGTCGTGGTATGATTTATCGTTACTCATCGATAAACGTAAAGTTTAATAAAAATCACGATATCGTGCTACGATCAACAGACTACGATCGTAACAAAGAGTCGTAAGGTAGATAAAACGCAAGTAGCTTTTATCATGCCGAATAAAATTGTTACGAGATAACGTGTACTGTCGAATGCCTGAAATAATATGCATTGTAATAGAATACGCATTAATTCATGTTATCCTGAATGCGTTATTCTGAAGCGATTGGATGACTCATGTTAGTGCAAGCGTTTCTACGTTGATTGATTGTTCAAGAGGATCGCGAACGAATTCTCGATTTAATTTAATTTAAAATCACGCATACGCGAAGATGTAATTTTTCGTATTTGTAAAAGCTATTCGTTGGAGGGATTTTTGAATCCCTCTTTCATCGGCTATTTTAACTGTTTAAACGTCTCAACAAGAGAAAAATGTTTTAAAAATGACCCAGCGGCGCGATCGCACTTTGATTCATCAAGGCTGTTGTCTAACCGTTCAGCGCTTAAACGATTAATCAAGAACGAGGCCGTTCGATGCGAAACGACGGTTAGGCCGCGAGATTCTCAGCATAGAGGAAACATCTTCTGTTAACATCGTACGAAAGATCGTATGCCTTTTTCTTCTTTTTTGCCAAAAAGAGAAAGTTAGTTTTCTCTCGCTGGATCAAAGATAAGCATGTGCGAGCGCCTTTCAACAGCGTTTTACGATTTTTTATTCGCACTATACCTTATCTTTTTTCTTGATTTTACAAGTTGCCATCTTCAAGTGATTGTGTAAGGATAAAGAAGCGTCGATACGAACGATCGTTTATATACCGGTTTTTTCGTATAACCAAGGCCGATTACGAGCACTACGGGCGTCTATAAACGCTCAATATTAATAAAACGTTCGGCGCGTATCAACATGACTAATCTAGGCGATGATTTAAACAGTTTTTTAACAGAAGTTTACGAGTAAACAATTCGTTTTTCGATAAGCACGCGTAATTACGTGACGTTTACTTTACGAAGACTCTCTGAAAAGATGTATGGACAATAATGATAATGAGAATCATTTAACAAATTGTGTTAGCGTCGAAGAATAATGCTATATCGTGGATAAAATTATAAATAAGATTATTTTAGATATTTCCTTTATGATGCGCGTTCCTGCGTATTTCTTCATTGCCTCGGGCGAAACTTAGGCAAATGTTAAAAGACCCTACAGCAGGTGGTCAATGACCTCGAAATCTCGAAAATAGTTTTCCTTGATCTTTTCATCTGATCGTCAGATCTCTTTCATGTTATTAGTCGACCAGTCGCTCGATGATAACGTCAATGTGTTATCTCTTACTCCAAAATAATATTCGCTCCTGCCTGTTCTCTGCACGAATTCTTACGAAGACACTCAAATTTTTGACTTGCAAACTTTCACTGGCAGATGGAACTAATTTTTGTCGGGCGTTCGAAGCGATTCTCTCTTTTCTTTTATCGTTCGTTTTTATCGTCGAAAGCGTCGCCTTTTATTCGCTCCGTGTTGTATAAGTAAAACATCGCGAGTAACGAGGCGCCACATGATTTTTAATGAGCTCTTTTAATCGTTAAGTCGTTTGGACGCGGAAATCGCCAGAATCGTCGATTTTTCGCGATTTCTCGATCATACGGATAATTATTTTATTGACGGATCATCTCTCAATAAAGAGAAATTTAGAGTGAGTTTTAAGACGAGCGAGCTTGACTCGACGCACGTACGCGTTTCGACATCGTTGCGGAGAGCATATGTTTACTAATGACACGCCCTCTTCGGCTTTTTTATTCTCATCGATTTTCCTACGCGATCGTTTCAAAAAACACTCCAATGCGTAAATGATGAAAAAGAGCCGAAGAGACAGAGAATATCCAAGCGCTTAGTATTCGAAACATTCAATATTTTGATTCTTTCTTTCCTGTTTTGTTCCGATCTAACTGTCGAAGCGTTTGATGCAGGTATCGAAGGTCGCGTATTCGATAATTCCCGACACGTAGGTCGCATCGCGAAGCAAAATGAATGTAGAACTCGTCGTCGATTACGAGATTACTCGTTCGATTCGTGCACATAAAAAAAAAGAAAAAAGGAAAAATTGATCCATGGTTGAAGTGCATGGATGCATGGTATCACTCATCGATCTTTTTCTCCAAACGCTTTCAAAGGATAGGAAGAATTTTTAAAGAATTTTGTGGGCGTTTTGGGAATGTTTCGCGTAATTTCAGAATGGTGAATATTACCTCGCGCTGCCGACATAATATGGATCGCGAAGCGATAGCCAAAGTTTCCGCGATTGAAAGGGTCGAGTCGAGGGGACGGAGAAGTAGACGATGGAATATCGGTCGATCGTCGAGTCCATGGGACACGGGCGGCGAAAGACGTTCGTTCGCCCCTTCGAACGAAACGCGCAGTGGAGAAACGCGACGTCGATGGATACGGCCTGTGCTACAAAGGATCAGTGACTCGAGAGAAGGCACGGAGTTTGCACGATTGTTTGCACGATACCGGCAGTTTGTTCCCGGTTATACGAGAATTTGACCTCTGGTGAAATCCAGCGTCGCGAGGTTCCTCCGATCCGCTATCTCCTACACCCCCCACCCCCACCCCCACTATCCGATGGACGACAAACAAACTGGAGGGTAGAGAACGCGCACTCTGCGACCGCCACCCCAACGATATACGCGTCTCTACCTATATATGTACGAATGGATGTGTGTGCACGGATGGATGTATTTATATAGTATCCACCTTGCGCGTTTCACTTCCTTTTCGCTTTGGGTGCGTTTCCATGCGTTCTATGTCGGCCGGGTTAAGTTCCTTCTTCAAAGCTCTTGTCAACTTCCTGGAAGGCGGCTTTGTGGATACCCGCGTACGTCTTGCTTCAACCCCCCTAGCCGTGATGCCTCGCCATTGAACCGGAAGACCGGTTCTAGGGATACGTCGAATTCGTCATTCTGTTCGACAGCGTCGCGTTCGAGATAACGCCGATATGTCGAAGTATCTTCGTATCTAAGTCGAGAGATCCGTCAGGGACGATCGCTATCTGATTATTAGATACGGATCATTTTTTTAACGATAATTAGAGTTAACGGACGAATCGGCCGAATCATGGTTGTTTGCCTTTTGAAACGAATAAAAGGGAGAGTGTGAGAGAGAGAATGAGATTAAGATCAAGGAGGCGGAGAGGTGAATCAGAAGTCGACATTGAATTTAATTCTCTCGATCGAGCTAACAATTTCTTTTTTCTCTTTTTTTAAAAATAAGTTTAAGTCTCCTTATCTCAATGTATTGAAATAGAGATAAGAAAGTCGTCGATAAGTACGAATTATTTTGTTGTGTGTTTTGCAAGAAGATCGAACTCGATACGATAAAATTACAGATAGAAATATGGACACGGATTACGATCCAGTTCCACAATTGGTTATAGCATCATCGTATCCGTTTATGGATTGACATAGATGGCGTTACTCTGGTTCATGATCCAAGTTAAAGGATAGTTTCTAACTTAGACGTTTCGTTCGTCATCGAGTCCTTCGAGCTCGTCGGACAAGGCTTAATTTTAACTGCACTATTATCGAGCAATTGTGGAATCGTATTCAGGAGGGAAGCGTTGCATCGGCTATTTTTAGCCGGAACCCATAGGAATTGTTGATCTTACTTCGTTCGTACTTGGCAAGCGAGCATCAAATGGAAACAAATATTAGGTCTACCGGAAAGTTCCGTCACGTGATATTATCTCAAACTTCAACATTGACTTTTTCAACCATTTCTATTTACGTGCTTGGTATATACACGGAGGTGATTAATATCGATGAAAATTATAATACCCAGTAAATATTAATTGATCTATCTAAAATGGATCAGTTTCTTTTAATTAAAAAACGACAGAATTTTTCGGTAGACCTAATATTTTGCGTTTCTATCTCTCCGTCTATTTTTCTCTAACTTGAGTCTCACATTTCGGCCTTTGATCAACGCAAAAACAAACGGCGGAGAATCAAACTCTAGAAATTGGACTGCGTCTCGCGTAAAAGAATGAAGCGTCATAAAGGTAAAATGGAGGAAATGAAGGTTTTGCAAAGTACTGCGATAAACCGATAAACTTACAGCGCGAATACCAACCGTTTTCAAAGCTGCGCACTCGCTGGCGAAGAATCCATTTGATCCTTTGTTTCATGCGCGCGAGAGAGGAAATAAAGAAACTGTTACTCGCGATAACTTCGTTCTTCGCGATACAACCGACGTTAATTTTCGTCGTTGTCGTTTGACAATCCGATTAAAATGCAAAAGGGATCTCGCTCGTGTCACGAATGAAAATCGATCGCCTTTCTTCGATCGACAAAAACGAAGAAGAAAAAAAGAGAAGTTGGTTCGAGGGATTTTGCCGCTACGCTTAAAAGAAACGTTTAGCGCCGTAGGTTTCAACATAGACGGTAGGAAACGGGTTTGGCTATTTTCGCAGTTTAATCGTGCGAAATACGGATTTGCATAAAGAAACAGCATCGGACAGGGTCAAAGTAGGAACGTAGCTGCTTCGTTTCCTCTTCATCATCCGCGTTCGCAGTGAGTTTCGGTTCGGCTCGGCCATTTTATTCGCGATTTCTGGGCTGCTCCTAATTTCGCCCTTCATCGTGTTCGCCTTCGACCATTTCGGAGGTATAAAATTTCGTCGTAACTCTTTGAACGGGTTTTTTTTGGCTTACTCTCTCTCTCTCTTCCGCTGACCACGAGCACGTCATTCGCCGAAAGCCGTCGGAGCGAGACTTTTACTTGGAATTGCTCCTAAAGAGTTTTTACGACGAACGACCACTTTAGCGGATCGGTGAAAGGTCGCTGCGAAGAATCGTCGTCGTGCTTTCTCACGCATCCCCGTAGTTGCGAATTATATTCGAGATTTCGAACCTGTTTTGCAACTCACCTTGGAAGAGGAGAGCGACGCATCATAGACGCGGTGAAACAACGAAGAAAACTGGAAGATGAAAAGCCTGAAAAGGAGCGAAGACAAAAGAGGGCATCGAGTAGACGACGAAGCGGCTCTAAGGTCGTGTCGAATGGTATACGAGGTACGGAGGACACGAAGATCCCGAGTTCGAGTTTTAATAAGCGTCGGCCCAAGTCGGGAGTCGGCAGTGGCAGGCGATAACTTAAAATCTAAAATTCATTGGATCTCGGGCCAGGATTGTCCGGAGCAAATTTGTAACCGAGGATGTGACGGCTTTCATAAAGAAGGGGCAACAGTTCGGAGTAGCTTTAGGGGTAGTTTTAGGGGTGGAAGGAAAGGGAAGAAGGAATGGCTGCGTGGAAACGGGCATACGAAATGCAGCGTCGTTCGGCACGAACGCAGCAAATTAACTTCTTAATTGGTTGGTCGCGCGAGCAGCGTTGTTGCAACGCTTCGTAAAGACGATCGCTAAAATTTTCATTCGACATCGCGTGCCTGAATTATTCAGCGCCGACGACAGAGCGAAACTTCTTCTCTCTTCGCGCTGACGCGCTTCTTCCTTCTCCGGTCTTCCTTTTTTTAACCTGCTTTCCTCGGTCGATTCGGCTCCGCGACAGAGTCTCACGCCTGTCGCTGTTAGCAAAAGATCCACCGAGACGAGGAGAGGCGCAACGCTTCCGCGAAAATACGCGTTCGAGACCTTTTGGCGATTGGTTTGCGTTCTATCGCTCTTTGGATCTGTTTATATTTCTCTAGAAACGATGTAACGTCTGTTACTTCGTTGCGTCATGCAAATTGCTGCTTTCGCGTTGCAACAAAGTCCCGCGATGAGACGAAGAATTATGTAAGAAGCACGTCATATCGACCAAAACGTTTCGTCTTCTCTTTCTATCGAGTAATGCAAGAATTATTTCAATACCGCGTCATAAAGTAGAAATAAACCACAATTTATGCGGTTGTCGCATTAATTATACTCGATACTCGAACGAGTTGGATTGCTTCTTTTAACAGTGCGTCTTATACTTCTATTAATCATTTTTGATATTCACTTTTATGACGAGTAATTTTCTAGGCTGTAATTTGCTGTAAACTAAATTATTTTAATACTCGTATCTGGATATTTATATTTGTATCTATACGGTACATTGTATGTAGATTGTAAGATGTTATTTTCATGGATTAAACTTTCATTTCTCGATGAAATATTTTTTAATCGTTAATTTGAAATCGCGAATCACATCGTATTGCTTTTATGGTAAAAAGAAAAAGGAAAAGAAGTTCGAGAGAAGGTGAGATGAGACCCTGTGTTGGGGGGAAGAGGGAAGGAGGGGAACAAAGCGATACGTGCACGGAGTGTCTCGATACGAATATCGGTTCTCGTCACGAGGCGTCGAAGAGAAACTGTCGGTAGAATTTAAATCAAGATCGACAAAGTTTCGAAATTAATTCTTATCGGTCTTTGAAGTGGCCTCGTCGAACGCGTTCCGATTTTTTCTTCGAGATCCTCAAGTTTTGTAATAACCTTTCACTCGACAGAGGGGCAAGTTCACCGCCGCGAAATACCCAATAAATATTAAATTCGTATCCGCTCGCCGTGATGCTGCATTGTAATTTTGACACGATTCATGCCTCATCGAGTTGTTGAAAAGAAATTATATGATATTCCTCCTTCCTCTTTTCTCTATCCTTCATTCGAATACCGATCGATTTATACGTTTTCGATGTCGTAGGTGCGCGCATAGCGACATTTGCAGTGACGAGAGATACGCGCTATCGATTTTATCGTGGTAGGAATCGCGTCGACACGTTGACCGATATGCGATTTTAATCATTTGAGTGGCACAGATATTCGAAAAATGACAGCGTCGCGATCGTGTTTCTTCCGTTTCGCGTAGAAAAATGTCAAACGACGCGGTCGTGCTTTGAATTCAATCACGGTGGAATTCGAGCACAAACTATCGAATCTATTGAGCGGATCAACGATATTTTTCAAACAAAAAAAAAAAACAAAAAAACGGAGGATTAGCGCGCTTGTATTGGGTTTTATGCTCGAGCAGTTTGTATGAAATAATCCGAAAAATTCGTATCTCGATCCTTATTTACGATATTTCTTCCGCTTTGACTCTTTTTTCTTTAAATTTGACTCCTTATCGAGGCTGTTTTTCTTAAAGCATATATATTAGGTCGAGGAAAATGTATCGCGCGTTGTCAGCCAAGCAGCGTTTGAAAGGTTATGTTTCAGAGCACATTTTAAAAGAAAAGTTATTAAAATTGGTAATTCCTGTCAAAAGTTACAACGATTTAAAAATGAGTGAAATTACCGAAAAAATTCGATACATTTTACAATATCACTTCGATCAAGGTGATAACACGACTCAGGCTCGTGAAAAAATTTGTACTATTTACGGTCATGGTACTCAACAGTCCATAGGTGGTTCGCTCGATTTCGTTTTGGCGATTTTGACGTTAAAGATGCCCCCGCTTTGATCGACCAATTGTGAAAAATGTTGACGAAATCGCGAGAGAAAATTGACACGTAAGCACTCGAGACGTTGCTTTGAATCTAAACATTGACTATAAAACAGTTTTGAATCATTTGCGAAAAGCTGGATATAAAAAGAAGCTCGATGTTGGGTGCCACAAGAACTCACGACGAAAAATGTGTTTCGATGTGCGAAAGATTGAAGAAACAAAACGAAATCGGGTCACTTTTGAAAAGATTAATCACGGGTGACGAAAAATGGTTTAGATACGAGAATACTATTCGATGAAGATAATGGATAAAGAGAGATAAACACCCACAAACGACTGGAAAGCCCGAATTGACGCCAAATAAGGTAATGCTGACTATTTTATGGGATTGGAAGGGAATTTTGTATTACGAAGTCTCGCCCCTTGGTCAAACGATTGATTCGAGTCTCTACTGTCAACAACTAACCCGATTGAAGCAAGCAATTGAAGAAAAACGGCCAGAATTGGCCAATAGAAAGGGAATTGTCTTTCGCCATGATAACGCCAGGCCATATTCATCTTTGACGATCCGGCAAAAACTAAAAGAGCTCGGCTGGAAAGCTTTGATGCATCCACCATATAGCCCGGATTTAGCACCCTCGGATTACTATTTGTTTCGGTCCCTGCAAAATTCCCTTTATGGTTTAAAATTGACGTCAAAAGGAGTCTCGATTTATCGCCAAAAAAAAACCAGAAGTTCTACACCGACGAAATAATTGTTCTACCCCAAAAATGGCAAAAAAGTTATAGATCAAAATGGAACATGCTTGGCTCGATAAAGTTCATTCAAACATAAGAGACATGTTGTGTGAAATTTATTGCTAAAATGCGCAATACTTTCTCCCTAGCCTAATATATTTATATGGTTTTTCGTTGTCAAGTGTTAACGCGTTACAAATATTCTTCACAATCGATCCTGTTACTCTTTACTTGAAGAGCAACAGAATCTAAGTTTCTTTCTTTTCCTTCGGCAAATAAATATTACTGAAGCGTCTACAACGTAGTAACGAAAGATAAAGAACGTTATTGCGTCGATAAGCGATCAAAATATGCGATCGTTCGTCAAGCGCTTCCACGCAATTCTAAGATTATGAGTTTACCGTTTTGGAAAATTCTAACATATACGTGACTATAAGAAGAGAGATTTAAAGAAAAGCGTCTAACGATTCGATTTTCGTTTCAGTGGATCTACTGCAAATGTTGGAATACAATATGCCGGTGTCGTTTCCAGCCGCGTCTCTCCTGACGGTTATTATGGCTCTGATTGGTAAGTAAAGACACAAAATGAAACGAATATCTTCTTTTCGTATCCGTAACAGAACCGTTAACCTTAACGGTTGCAGAATACCTTGACGAAATTAAAATAGCGTCAGTCGTGCTTCGTTAGCATAATCCGAACGATCGTTCTTGCCTTTACGTGCAGATTCGAAAAGCGACTTGGCTTTAAAACGTACGGAGATCAAAATGTCGTTACGAAAATCGTAACCCCAACCCAATATATATGACGTTGATTACTTGGTTACACGTTTGGGTAAATAAATTTAGATAACAAGCACTTAGCAACGACAAATTCTATAGAAATGAGTATATATGTTATATATATACGCATTTATCGTTCCTTTCGTTGTCATCCTTTCTATTTCAGATTTTTGTCAGACTTTCGGAGTCGTAGCGATCTAGAAAGTCCAACGACTCGATTGCTTTGTGTAACCTTCGTACATACCGAATCGGTAAATAGAAATCAGTCCTAGTTAACGATATTGAAAACGTTATAAGATAACGGAGATTGCATAAATATCGAAATAATCGATGCGTACGATAGAGTTATTACTTTAATATTTAATTTTCCGGCTGTTACGGTCCGAACAATTAACTCCATTCGAGGGTTTAAATCAAACTACTCCGTACAGGGGGGCGGGAGAGCGGAAGAAATCGTCGCGATTGGATCGAACGATCGATACGTGTCATTTCGCGATACAATGCTGTGTTTCGTTCGTCCGATTGAAAAACGCTGCGAGTCGGATTATTTCTTGAATTCAACGGAAAGCAAATAAAACTCGCCGGACCGAATTGATTCGATAACGTTGGTCGGTACGTTACGCAATCTTTTTTTACACCGATGCTTTTAATCGTTTTTATTCGCGAAGCGTGTAAAAAACAACGTCTTCCCAGTGAAGTTTTCGATCATCGTAGGACTTCCGACGATGAACAACGACGCCACGTTCGATTTTAGGGATCCTTTCGACGACGCGTCTTTGATAAATTTCGACCAGTCTCAGTCTTTGAGATCAGACAAGGAGTTTTGAAGGAGTTTCGATCCAACGTCTTCCCTGCTTCCCGCTTTTTTTCATTCGAGTTCATATCGGCTTGAACGACACGCGACTCGAGGCGTGAAATATTAAAGACCTTTTTACTAAATCAGTGCCTCCTCGCGCTCTCCTGTCGGTACGACGTTAGCTCGGTTACAAAGCTGATTGGCCGGGACGGTTAACCCAGGATTCTGCATAAATTTCTGATGAAGGCGCAACAGTTGGGTAACCCGCTCCGGAGCCCATTTAGCAGCAACAGCGGCATCTGCGGCGTCGACGCCGACGCCGACGCCGACGCCGCTCCTGCCGTCGCTACGCCCATTTCCATTTCAACCTGAATCTCCTCTTCACGGTTCGCATGTCCGTCAACACCGTCCAATTAACCCGTATAAAGAGCGATATCGTTAATCCCATCGTCGTTCCGGTCGTTGCCTTTGAAAATATTCGCCAAACCGAACTGCAGTTTCGTTCTTCCTTTCTTCTTTTCGATTCTATCATCGTGATTTCGTGGTTGTCGTCATTCTTATCGCTCACCGTCGCCATCGTTCACTATATTTTATCGAAATAGTCGAGATATCGAACGGAACTCGGCGACTCGTCGGCGAAGTAAATTTCAATCAAAGTCGCTTAGGAAATTCGCCATCGGCCGGAATAAGATTCGAGGGGCGAACGTTCGATCGTTCGATCGTGGGCGGCGGAAGTGACGCTCGAGCAGCGAGAGATTCGATTTTTACGGGGTGGTTTCTAGTTACGAGATAGAAGTTGGCGAGAAAGCCAGCCAAGATTCCACTGGATTATTTCGGTAGGTTAGTGCCAACGAGGCCACCAGTTGCACGAGCAGCAGTCGAGGAAAATGGCAAGAGAAGTGGTAAATTTCCGGATGCGCATTCCCGTTGCAGGGATTGCCTGCGATCGTCTGCGTGCACACGTACACGCGCGCGTACTTTCTACGTACGCCTGTACGTCGTGTCCTACGTGTGGCTGTACGCGAGTGTCGGGGTGCACGTTAGTACACAGCTTTTGCGACGGTGCAAGTAGGAGAAGGAAAGGAAGCCTTAGGGAAGTTGTTATCCGAAGTAATGGCTTCCGGTTCCTGTGTCGCTTCCTGCCCTCCATCCGTCATCCTGCAGCTCTGTATCCAACCCCTCTTTCTCTCACTGTCTCTCTCTTTATCTCAGTCTACCTAACCCTTCGATGATACACACTTGCGGACTCTTAACTCTCCGGATCGTCTCTTCCTCTTCCTTCTCCTTCTCCTAGACGAGTCTTGCCGCGCGCCACCCTGTCTTAA
>JAITYT010000599.1:70899-80983 GCA_025433975.1 Liostenogaster flavolineata | reverse complement strand
TAGGTAGGTAGGTAGGTAGGTAGTGCGAGCCACCTGCCAATATCCGGCGATTTCTTAAACTCTGATAGAGCGACTTTCGAGCGGCGCAAAATGGTCGCTACGACGCCTGGAAGGGCTCGTTTTATCGGTCGGTCTGCAAAGGAAAATAAGCAACTGCGGGCGCAATCTCGTCGTCCGGTCGAGAGACGATTCAACGGACCAAAATGACACCTTCGTAGCTCATAGTTGCGATTAAATATTCGTTTCTCACGTTCCTTCGGTCTAATGAATTTTTTCTTTCTTTTTGTCGCGTTGAGTTGCGCTGTGGTTTTTTAAACTTCACCAAAATTCGTTCGATACTTTGATCGCAATATCCTCCAAAGAAATAACAATTTCATACGATCGGCTCGTCGGGAAAGTATATATCGATACGCTTATGCAAATAATCGTCTATCTTTTAAGATATAGTTTAAAAAGAGGATAATTTTGGATGAATCAAAGTAACAAAAAAAAAATTTCGTATTTAATATATTAGGGTGTCTCGAAAGTTTCTTTCTCATCGCGTTATGCGCTTATTTATTAGCTGTCCATGTCCATCGGTTTCAGTCGTCCTAGAGTACTGTTACAAGTACGTTTCGTTTGTGCCACAGTCTCTTTTAACACGTTGAATGCCACGCTAATTTTACATGGCTTGCCCGTCTGGCCAACATGAATTTTTTATTATGCGTTATATATGGTGAAATATTATTTACAACAGACAAGTTAATGTGTGTAATTATGCGTAACGAATTTATCTTACGCGTTTCTTTGTTGTCGCAGAATAACCCAAAAATTAAAACGCGAAGAATTCATATCTAGAGAAAATAAAAAAGGTGTAACAGTTTTAAAATGGAAGGATAAAAGGGATGCGTTGTTGCTTTCTACTAAACATTCAGCGGAAATGGCGACTGTAAATAAGAAATCGTATTCGCGTGAAAAACCAAAAATTGGTTTGGAATATAATTTAGGAAAGTCTTCGGTTGATTTATTGGATCAAATGACAGCATATAGTTCACCCTTGCGTAGAACTGTAAAATGGTATAAAAAGTTAGCAATAGAAATATTATTAAGTACTTGTATTGTAAATGCATTAGTAATGTTCAAACAGGTAACTCACAGAAATATTGAAATTCCTAGTGAAATTGAGGATTGCCTTGCTGCACGTACGAGCCTACTGAGAAATATGATGAGTCGTGAAATAAAAAAATGCCGGGTAAAGCCAGGATCACGCGACGATTTTGTAAAGCGTGCTACGAAAAAAATTCAAAAAACCTAGTTAGGATAAAGGCAAAAAATTGTTCCAAAAAAGTTGTGACATACTGTGGAGACAGTACTGATTCACCTTTCCTTTGTTTGGAGTATTTTAGTACGACGCATCGCAATGGCATTAAACGTGTTAAAACTTTCATCCACAGCGTTAAACATGGGTAACGAAAGGCGACATTTACGGCACGTTATGCTTCACTGTTTGAAAAAAGGCGATAGTGTAAAGAATATTGTCGACGAGATTCGTACTGTGTACAGGGATGGTGCTATAACTGTTACAACCGTTCGCAATTGGTTTAAAAGATTCAGAGGGGGAAATTTTAATCTGGAAGATAAAGGCCGCTCGAAAACGACGGGTACGGACCTTATCAAGACCACGCTTGATCCAAAACACAACAGTTTTGGAAAGAAGGCATAATGAGGCTTCCCGAGAGATGGAAGGAGGCAATAGAGCAAAAGGGTTCTTATATAACAAAATAAATAATATCTTGAACAGTAAATATTGCGTATTTATTTCTTATTAGAAAAAGGAAAGAAACTTACGGGACATCATAATACTTTGTACTTAGGCTCTTCTTAATATTGGTTGAACATGTACACCATTTTATTCTACGAGGATTTCACATTTAATACTTCTCGCGTGTCTATCCTTCATTATTTGTCTCATCGACACGAATCTTAAACTCGTTTCGTACAACGACGAAGCTTGTTACACAAAATCGATCCTTCTACTCCTAAATTTCTACGTATCTCGTGTCTCTTGCGTTTCCTTCGCGAGCTTTTTACGAATTTTTCGCTTAGGTACGCCAAAGTAAGGCGAACTTCCGTCGGGATTATTTCTGGGAATCGACGTTTACGCACGTTTGCGTGCCGAGTCGTGCTCGAAGGCCGAGCTAACTTTCGGGACGAGTCTCGATGAAATATTAACGATAGACAGAGCTATCGGATCAGCGTGTCGTCCTTCTCTTCGTGATTCCCTGTAACGTCGTCGCAGGACTCTCTAAATTCGCTTCGATCCCGATGAACTCGGGAATGGCTGGTGCGAGCTACTCGATACGCTCCTACGGGATAGTCGATTAACATCTCGGACACTCCACCGAAGTTTTCGGCTTCTAACTCGAGGACGGGACACACTATACGCGTAATCCGTTGGTCGAGTTCGCAACTACGATGCGATGGGTGGAGGCGAGCGTGCCGCCAGACATAAATGACGACGAACCTACGTTTAACCTGTCGGTCAGGTTTTCTCTTTCTTTCTCTCCTTTTTAACCCTTAGCGAAGGAATGTCGTCGTATTCGCGACATTATAAATATTTCTAAAAATCGAATGCCGCCGTACAGGCGGCATGACGCGATATTTCAAGAAATCTGTTAGCTTCGGCTATCTTTAGCTACCGATTTGCTAAAACTCAAATGTCATCTTACGGGCACGGTAAAATCAAACCGAAAAGGATTACCTCGAGTAATTAAAAACCGAAATTTACCATAAAAAATCGAGAAGACGTAACGCATTAGCATGGAAAGACAAGCGGACGATCATTTTGCCGAGTATATAGGACACGGTAAAAATTATCCAAGTAAATAGAAAATCTATAAAAAATAAATTTATAAATGTATACAATTCTATACATTACATACATACATCTATTTGTTCGTTTCAACTCTAATTTATGTACAGAAGACGATGTGTTTCCGTATACATTTTCTCGCTCTGGTAGTAAAGCAATTAATTTCTTAAAATTCCGACGATCTCGAAGTCGTAAAGTTCCATTCGCAGTTGGTTCTGGCACGATGCATCAAACCGATGATCTTCCGGCTCTCAACGATAACAATAATCTCGTTGCCTTGGATTTTCTCAAACGACTCGGAATATTTTCTCGAAACATTCTTTTACAACTCGATATTGTTTTAGCGTCTATCGAAGTGACGTCCAAGATTCTTTCGGAATATTAACGATTAAAAAGTAGATAATTATCGCTGAATATCGCCCGAGAGCCTCGAACGTCTTACCGATACTCGTATCAATATCGCGCGATGACTTTGCACGGAATAAATGGCGACACAGTCCTCTACGAGGGAATGGCTATCACCGGCACTCGTCGTTCTCCTCAAAATCCGTTGAGCGTGATAAAATGATCCCTTTCCGGAGTGCTTTGGCCGAGGGATCATTAATCATGCGATTCCACCGGGTGGCGACTCCAAAAGAGAAAGTAAAAGAGAGGCAGGCGGTCTTGGGAAAGAGGCGGGGCGCAAAGATACGACTGCGGTGGTTAACGCGTACGAGAAGAGCATGTAGCACGACGGAGTCCCTTTCGTAAGCTCAAGACCCGGTTATTGTACCGCTGGCAGCTTTATCCGCGCCTTAATACGCGCGGCTACTGCATTACTACGCGCCATACGGCATATATACGAGCGGGAGGATGGCCGTTCGTAATAATACGGAATAGAACTCGAAAATCGTTTCTTATTCCTCGTATGTGCCTCGGATTACGACGTCTGGGTCGCCGTATCGCGTTGCCGGCGACATCATCGGTGCGCGATCTCGTGCCACGAGAAAAGCAGCGGAAAAACGAGGAAAATAGATTAACGCGCCAAGAACGTGAAAGCGAACCTAGTAGTCTCGAGATTCGAGCTTCGTCTTATCGTTGAAGAGCAGAGACGAAACGATTCGTCGAATCTTCCAGTTTGTCCAGTTCGAAGTTCTTTCAACGCGTTGCGCACGTCGTTTATCGATCGTTCCGGAATTGCAAACGACGTACTTTGCACGTGGATGGTGTTTATCGATAGTTTTACCGCGAATGTTCGTGTAAAATACCTAGAAAAAAAAAAACAAAAAAAATTTGGTGCGAGAAGTCGAGAGCATAGCCAGAAGTTATTTCGTTCTTGCTTCTAATTTGCGTATACGATTTGACGACGAGGATCCGTGGAATCTTAATGGATCTTTTCGAAATACCTCGAAGAATGGACAAATTAAGGTAGCGACACGATCGAGTTCGCGTAAATTTTCGTACTATCGGTGCGTGGGTAGACGCGACGCGCATCGACCGAAGAATCGTCGCGACGCTTTTCGCTCGAGGATCAGGGCTTACTTCTTTGACATGGAGATACGAGCCGAGAATGTATTTCGCCCCCGGAACGTCGATGTTCCAAAGGATGGCATAAGTAGTCGCGAGAGGATGGATTGGAAATCTTTTGACGCGCCGAGCTTGCCAATTTGGCGATGTTGTGGCCTTACGAAAATCACCCTTTCGTCCCTCCTGAGATAAAGAGTAACACGGTCGGACGTCGTCGAAGGAGAATTGAAGAAGCACCGGGAGAAAGCGTACAAAGATACGCATTCTAAATTGTCGTATCTTCATGCGCGAGCTTTCTCGCTCGATTCCTTCTCTTATCTTCATTCGCGATGCTTCTTAGAAAAAAGAAAAAAAAAAGAGAAAAACGGAAGCGTCGAAACGAGAAAGACGAGACTCGGTTAATTCACGACGCGGGATGTCGCGGAGCGTCCGATTCGAGCTTAACGGAGAGCGCAAGGATTTTCGTCGGTAGAACGCGAGGATCTTCCACGTTCTCGCGCGTTTCGTCGCTCCGGAAACTTCAAAGCGATCTCGCTCCGTCAACGTTCGGTCCGAAACGCGGTCACTGAAATCCGTGCCGTGTGCGTCGAGCCAAGGAACGAAGAAGGAAGACGCGTTGAATGTCGCGTACGAAGGAAGAGAACCAAAACCGCTAAGGCGAGGCACGAAAAACGTTTCGCGAGGAAAAGGAGGAAGAAGAGAGAAGAAGGACGAGAAAGGCTGCTGGCGAAGAAAGGGGAAAGCAGTCCAACCGTGGGACCTTGTAAATACATTATCCAGATTTGCCATCCGGCTCTGCGTAGCCGAGCAATCTGCGGTAGCCTGGGAAGCTCGAGCACGTGCCAGGCTCCCACGGTGTTTCCTCCTTTCCTTGGCGTCTCCTCGCGTCTTTCGCTCGCTTCCACGACCGCCTTTCAGCTTCCGTTTCACTCCCTCCCCCGTCTACCTTTCTTTCTCTCACGGCGCTCCTCCTTGTCTCGTCCTTACCCTTTGCTCGCCTTTCGATCCCACACTGCACCGGCAGCCACACAACCAACGCGTTACATTCGTAAAATCTCGTACGTATTTAACCACGGGCTCCTAGGAAGCCGAAGCCGACGCCTCGCGTCACGCCGCATACGATATTATTTCATTTTCCGCCAGGCACGCGGGGAGACAACCGAGACTCCAGACACGAGGGTGGACCAACGCGTGTCTCTTCAGACGTCGTCGCCCACCCACTCCATGCCACTTCCGTCCTTCTTCCCCTGCCGCGTCTTGACATACACCGTCCTTCCCTCACAATGGGCAAGTAACCTTATTTACCGGTGCGCGCCCGGCAGGCACTGTCCGTCATCACGGACGGGACAAAGGTCGCCTGCCGTTCTCGTGATCGCGTGCCGCGAGAAGATCGACTCCCACTCGGCTGTCATTAAGGCCTGCTGCTCGCGCCTGCAGCCCTTCTGTTTGTCCGCTCGGTCGACCGCCGTTATACGTTTGTGTCTGCTGCGAGTACGGAGCCTCTTGTTGTTCCTAGATCGAACGAACGAAATTGGATCGAGCGTTTATGCGCGCTCTACGGCAACCGTCGTGTGACCGATGTGCCACCAATCGATTATAAACAAACGAGTCGAAAGACGTAAACATGCGTTCTGGCATCGCGCAACGATAATCGAGAAAACTGTCGTTCGACAGCGAACGATCATTGTCGCGGTGGCTCGAATCGCAAAGAGTCAAGCCAGTTGTAGCGGTACGCTGTATCTGCTTTCCGTAAATAGAATAAGAGGAAGTTTCGTTAGGTATTTTTTGGACGTTTAGCCGGGAGGATCGGAGGCTCCAAAGATCGTTTTGGTAGGACGAGGTAGGAGGAGGGGATCGATCCTACTCCAAGTCGTCCGTCGTCTCGAATATTTAAGGATAAGGAGAATCTTGGCGAACGATAGGTGTCCGGAAGATGTCGAAGATATCGGGACATCGTTGCTTTGAGAAATGGATTCTCGAGTGGATCCGTCAATCCTATCGGTCGGATTCGTCGTTTCTTTCGATTGGCCCGATGTATTTTCTTAGCGCTCGGAGGTAATCGTGCTCGTGGTCCATGGCGTATCCTCCTCGAGGATCTTCCAACCTCTTCGCTCTCGAGCTCTTGCCGATATATTCTATCGTCCACCGTGTCGGTCTCCGATCCGTGCTGCGAAGCAAAGCGTGGATTTATCCTTTGACGAATGGCGGATTCACCACGCAAGAGAGCTCCCTCTTCGAAACTATAATATATAATCTTGAGCGTTTCGAAATTGAATGCTGATAAAATTCACGAAGCATCCTCGCGACGTCGTTCGTCTTCGATAAACGAAGAAAGACGAAAGTTCCGCTCGCTGTCCTTTGGTCGTAGCAGCGATTATAACGATACCTGCCTTTCTTAATTATGCGCGATAGGAGTGAAGAGATGCTACTCGATTGGAATGGAAAAATCTTGATCGCCGCTTTAATTTCGAAAGTAAAGCCGTTGCTTCGGTGGAGGGAAAAAGTTTTACCTACGAAGCTGGTTTACTCGTTTGCCGTTGTCTTATGGAATCGCCGTAAAAGGCAACTTCGCGAAATCGGTTAATCAGAAGGTTTTTACGGCGTGTCGTGAAACTTTTGCAACGCTTCTACTCTCTTCGTACGGCATTAAGGTACGAAGATCGAAGCTTCTTCGTACTTACGTACCGTTCGAAGCGAGCGACGACGTGTTTCGCTTGACGCGTTCCATTGGCTAAAAGAAAGAGATAAAGGGGAAAGCCTCTCGGCATTTTTACGAGATCGAGCTCGTTCCCCGAGGCCTCGCGAACCGATGCATTCCACGGATCGAAGAGCCGCGCGAGCTCTTTTCTCAATTTATCAGCGACCGAGTCGCAAAATGATCAAATCACGGTACGTGTTTGCGGTGGAGCCTGTACACACATATGTGTAACGGTCAGGAGTTTCGTTTCCCGTTGGGTAGTTCGCGAGTGGTCAGGGAAAAGGAACCGTACTCTTCTATCCTCTTTCTCTCTTTCTCCTCTCTTCTCCTTTTCCTTAAAGCTAGAGGGGATTGTTTGCACTCCCTTTCTTCTACCCTTACTCCTTCCTGGTGTTCCTGCTGGTCCTGTCGTTCGAACGATGCCCCGCGGGACCCCGCCACCCCGTCGACCGAAGCTCAGATTGCTTTTATACCGTGGATTGATTGACAATATACTTACGTTAGGCGAGTGGACCGTACAGTTATGGAGACGGCTACGTGGTCCTTCCTTCCTTCTTTCTTTTTATCCATCTTTCCTTTCATCTTTCTTTCTATCTTTCCCCTATCCTTCTCCCGTCTACGTGTCTATCCCAATCCCACTTTTACCTCTGTCTTTCTTTCTTTCTTTCTTCCTTCCATCCTTCTTTCACCCTTTCTTTCGCTCCTTTTGTTCCAGTCTAAACGCCACTCTCCTTCTCTCCAGCAGGATGTCGCTGTGGGACGTTGCCTCGCCCTTTTTCCTCCTCTCTCTCTTCCTTCTCTCTCTCGACTTTTCCTCTTCTTTCCCCTATTATTTCCTCTTTCTCCCTCTCTTTTTCTTCCAACACTTACCTCCGGTACCAAGAGTAAGCCATTATCCGGAAAATATCTGGATGCAAGGAAGTAAGTCCCGATTGCCGGTGAGAAGACCCTCCGCACTTTTTCTAGATTCGGGCTTTTACTAGCCGGATATTTCGTCTAACTAGATGAACACACTAATATCCGGGTCTCGTAGCTACGAGAACGAACCCGCGGTCTATTCTACGTTCGATTCATCCTTCTACCACTCAGGATTTGTCACGCCCTTTTTATATCGCTACGATTTTATCGATCGCGCGTAAGACAATTTCGAACGCATTGTCGAAGCGTCGTCGGCGACTGATTTTATTCTGCGAGAAAATCGTGCTTCTTCGTGTCGTTTATCTATCGATAGTTTTCCCGTCAAAAACAACGAAACGTCACGCGTACGATCGCGTATTCTTACGAATGCAAATGTGCACTACGTATCATTGATTGTATCGTTTGGATCCTGTTTATTCTATTCGCCATAAGTATGGACGTAAAACAAAGTTAAAAATTCACTCTACGTTAAAAATGAATTTTAGATAGGATCGATTGGTATTATTTTAAAGTGAAATATGAATTTGTACAATTTTGTAAAAAATAATATCAAAATCGAAACTCATCGATTGTAAAATCGCTGATCGCGAAAATCTATTAGGAGAACCGAAAAGTAATTAAAATCTGTTTTTGGTGGCGAAAACATTTATTTATTAAAGAAATCTTAAATACCAATTAACAAAATAATTTCCATCATTTTCTAACATTTTTTGCCAGCGTAAAGGCAGTCATTCGATTCTCTTTTTAAAAACGTCCTTCGATTCTTCATTGAAAAACTTTTCCAAGTGCATTTTCACTGCTTCGATATTGTTAAATTATTTACCTCTTAATGTATACTCTAAGGATCCGAAGAAGGTACAATCTGACAGCACGAGATCTGGTAAATAGGGTGGATGAGGTAAAAGTTTCAATCCAAGCTCCTTTTTTTCCTGTGTTATTTTTACACCGTGAGGTCTTGCGTTATCGCGTTGAAGGATCCTTTTTTTGTTATTGACCAAAACAGATCGTTTCATACGAGCTCTTGTTTCATTCGTTCGAGGTACAAGCAATTCACAGTGTATGATTCCAGAAAAATTTTCTCACACACGAGCAAGGATCTTCTTTATTGTTAGCGATGGTCGAGGTGTCGGAACAGGTACCTCTCCGGAAAAAAGCCATTGTCTTTTTCGTACAGGATTATTGTATAGCACGCACTTCTCATCTCCAGTTACAATTCGTCGCAAAACGGATCAGCTTCGTACCGAGACAAAAGAATCCGTCGATTCACGAGGAACCTAAATTCCTTGTCTGTACAATTTTCTTATACGACGAAGACGATCCTGAACTGTAGACCATGGACAGCCAATCTTCAATGATAATTTCTCGATTGTTTGAGGAGAATTTGAATCCACTATCGCCTAATCTAATCCATCGTCTAATTTTGATTGCTTTCCGATAGACCTAATATAAGAAGATGTTCGAGAACTCGTACCTTGGAACTTTGGCGGTTTTTGAAGATTTTGCCCTATAGGCTTGGAATTTGTCGCAATTTTGGCCAAAATCTGATTATCGGCTTTTTTAAGTTTAAACGCTTCTATATAACGTAGAAATGTAAAATTGGACGTTTCCGAATGGATGAAACCGCTTAGAACGATTTGGACGCGATTGTGATTGAATTCTCAATAGAAAATCATAAGGTAGATGTTCCCGATCGGACGTGCGCGTGACTTTAATTTTGTCTTTCGAATCTGATCGTATGGCCTTGATCGTCGATCGCGCAGTTAGGATCACGGAATTATGGGGAATTTCGTAACGCGGAACGTAATTCGTCCACGGTGGATTGAGTCGGCGGCGATACGAGTAAGAATCGACGAAAACTTGGAAGTTTTAAAAGGGCGGGTTAAAGTCCGAAAGTAACCCTCGGCATTTCGCAAGAGGGTGAACAGCACTATTCAATGAATTCAGAATGCGTTTGGAGAGTCTCCAGCTAGCTCTTTACCCTCTCTCGTTCCCCATTCCTTCCCCACTCTTTCCCCGGTATCCCCCGGAAAAGACGTATGAATCGTCGTCGGATGGTTGCGGTTCCCTGAGCGTGGGACACTTTAGAGGCTGTGTCCCCGGAATACGTAACG
>JAITYT010000599.1:40037-53639 GCA_025433975.1 Liostenogaster flavolineata | reverse complement strand
AGAGAGAGAGAGAGAGAGAGAGAGAGAGAGAGAGACGCGTATAACGTCGAATCGTGCACGCTTGGAAACGCGTCGCGGCCGCTACATCGTTCTTTTCCTCTCCTTTCGTGAGAGGCCACACCACCATCACGAGCTACGATGACGAGCTTTGGCTAGTTACGCTCGACGGTAATCGTTGGATCCTTTTTGCGGCAGAACAAACGTTAAATTCGTCGTTTCTTTGGCCAGCGACCGGTTCCAATTCGTCTCTCGTTTGTCGTGGTTCTTGTTTTTCGCCGTTTACGAACGGAAGATTCCGTTTTTGGGTGGATCGCACGGTGTTCGAGATGCTCTTGAATCTCTTTGCGGTACTTTTGTAGCCACGTTTCGCGAATCTTTTCGTATGGTCTTTTTAACTCTCGTGGAATGTGAAACGAGTTTAGTTCGTTCGTATGTTTGTCGTCTTATTTGGGTGTTTTGCCAAATTCGAAGTCCTTTACAAGTAACTTTCTACAAATGGATTGTATTTTTGTGGTTAAGTTTCTTGATTCTCTCGCGTTGAGATAATTAAAACATTATTTACAGTAATTATTAGGAAGATCGTAATTGTCGAATTGATCAACTTGTTACATATCCTCGGGTATCTGATTAGGAGGGGACCTGCAATTTTGCAGTAAATGTTGCGTTCTTTTTTATCGACTAATTCAAGTCGATCTTAAAATGATTAAAATATGATTCGACTGTATACTCATCTTGGTTTAGTTTACCAAGTAGCTATTAGATATTTCGAGATTAAAAGAGCGAGAATTTTCTCTCTTTCTTTTACTCACTTTTCAATCGCATAGCCAACGAATTATCGAAATAGATCTTAAAATGTTCACGTATCGTGGATATAATCGTGGCACCCTCGAGCCGTCGGATCATCCAAATAAAAATCTTCCCTTTTCTCTTTCAGCATTCGATGTTGTACTTCTTTCACCACTACGAGCTACCTATGCTAGTGCAACAGGCGCAACTGCAACAGCTACTATTTCGCAATCATCCGCATCCACCGCATCCACCGACACCGAGCACGGCACCTACCACTCCAGGACCGTCGCCGACTACGACGCCCTCGCCGAGTCCGAGCCCGTCGACCCCGACGACTGAGCAAACGCAGCAAAATTACATAACCGAACTCTCACAGCTGGATCCGGATCCGAGCAATCCGGAGGAACGGCTGCTTCAGGAAAGCGCTGTGAGCACGGCATCGTCGTCTACGTCAGTGACGTTGACTACGTTGACTATGTCGACAACGACGACGTCAACGGCACAGCCCTCGTCCTCGTTGTCGTCCTTGGATGAACAACGTAACGCGTCTACACCAGGTAAGCGACGCTTCTCCTTTGGAAAAGAATTTCCGTTGATAGATCTGTCGTAAGTATGTCTTGTGCAACACCCAATTGAGGACGTTGATGTTGCCATGTGATCGAAGGATTGTCGTTCGAAAGGGTGAATGTGCCGAGTTGTCAGAAATTAATTGGGGTCTCTTGGGGAACGAGATGTTTCAATCGTACTGAATACGATGATTTCAATATTTATTTAAAAATATCGTATAACGTGAAATTAGGAGGTATGGAATTATTTTATACCGTTTTTCAAAGTTTTATGCATTTCTCCAGGCAGCTTCAACGAGCCTTGGATAATAATGTATATTGTTCGGAATGTCGTAGGACACGTTTTAAAGATTTATTTTATTTTCTGAACTTTTGTCTTCCTTCTCGATCAAGTTTTGTTTTTAATTTCTGTCATTTGTTTTCACGATTTTTAGTTTCCTTTTTTCCCTATCTAGTGTACTTTCGTGTATAATATAATATATTTAGAATTTTCCCCTTTTCTACACGATACGAATGAATCGTTCATTTGGAACTTCTTTCGTAGATAGCGTCTTGCCTCTTGCATAACGCGAGCATGTTGATTTATTTAATGATAAAATAACGATTCACAGATTTACAAATATTTGCGATAAAGTATCGGAATAAATCCGACGTGCTGCATATCGTCAATTTCCGAAGAGAATCAATCATGTTTTTATTCTCTCGAATTTAAACTCGTATCTTTTCCGGTTATTATTTCGTTATGTACTAATAAGCGTTTGTTACGACCGTGATCGATAATGCAACATCGCATGACCAAAGACGATACACCAATTACTATCGATTTAGCTTAAGGTACTTCGGTTGGCTTCGGAGGTACTTTTATCGGGAAACGGTAGTGACACGGACGCGTTACATTTTAACGATCCTCTGCCAGTTACGTCGAACCAGCAATTATACGTATTCGTCTTTCTTATTTTCGCGGCTAAATAACGACGATCGGCCAACTCCCCTAAAGTCAATTATTCGATAATTTCACGATAGCAGAAAATATCTACGCGGGTATTCGTGTAATCATCTTATAAACAGGCAACTTCGCGTAATTGCTTCCTTTCAACAGCATCGACGCACCTTACGATCTTTTCGAACAAAGTTCGTAGGTATTTTAAATTTCGAAAGCTATTTTGCATATATTTTATTGCCATTTCGACTTATTACGACGAAGGAGATAGGATCGCCTAGCCTAAAACAAAAGGAACGAAAGGGAAAGGAAAAAGAAGGATCCAGTTAATTTTACGACCGCGTGACATTCAAATTTATTCGTTTCAAGAAATACAGATGACACTTCTGCATCGCACGACCGTAGAAGACAAACTAATTAATCGAATGGTTTCAAATCTTACACGAACACTTATGGAAGATGTACTAACTGAAAAAAAATTTTCCAAAATTATTAGCGTCTATAGAGGTCGAGAACTTTTCAGACTATTGCCGCGCGTTTTCTCTTCTCTTGGTTTAGTTCTTCGTATAGAAGGACGATATCATGGTTCGCCACACACTTCGCGATCGGCATTGCGTTCGTCATTCATGATTGCCTGCAAGGTCGCACTTGGCCTCGTTCGGTATCTCGCGCGCAACATTTTATGGAGCTTCGAGTTTTAAATGCGGCACTTTGTAGATCCCGTGTCACCGAACATTCGTCAACTCTTGGGAAATCGAACGGGGACGGGCGAACGAACGGTTTGGTACGCGATACGCCGGTATCGCGTTTCGATTTGAACAGTTCCAACTAGCCCCGATTACTTTCCGGGCTTTTAATTTCACCTCGGGTTTCAACCACCCGATCCAGCCCGATCGATAATCGGTTTAACGACTATAACGAATACGACCGAGACTCGTTATTTAGGATTGCGGTTTCATCGGTATCGGTGCCCACCCCACGCCATATCTACCGTTAATTTCTGTCGTCTAATTTGCGACTTCTTCCGCCTGCCCTTCTTTTTCCGCCTTTGCGTTCCGGCTTTTCTTCTTCCAGCACGATCTTCTTCCGAACGACCACGGGATCTGATAACTTTCTAGCCTCAGCCGCATTTATCTTTCTTCGCTTTGGTCCGACCGTCGCGATACTTGAGGAAAAGGACAGTTTCGATTGCTTCGATTTTTAGATCGGTTTCCTCAACGAATCGCTTCCAAGGGCCTTGTAATTTATGGAAAATGGTATTAATTAGAGATGATTTGAACGTGACCGTCGTGCGCGACGCAGCTTTGGCTTGGAATATGCAAGCTGTATTTCGTACAAAAGGCAGACGTTCGAGTTGGCTGGCCGTCGGAACGTTGAAATACATTGTATAATCACTTATTCGCTCGTAATTGTTCGTGGAGTAATTATTGTAACGTTGACGTGGATACGAACGATTTATCGTAACGGGCATCCTTTTATGGTCTTTACGATCATCGGATGCTCTTTTATCTTTCTTGTTTCGCTGGGGACGTCGCGTAGTTCGAAGATAATCTTGCATGCGATAACACAAATTGAAACGCTCGTTATTACGTGTCTGTTCACCTTAATTTCATGTCGTATTACTTATTGATAGATTCTCTTCCAATCGACACAACGAGGTAGATCGATCATCATCGTCGCACACTTGTTTCATCACTCTTTCTACACGTATATCTTTTTGATCACGTAGCATCGACCCGTAATTTTACGATTGTAAATCATCGTATCATCATTGACGCACAACAGCCGTTTACCCATCTCAGACCATTAAAATATCCTGCTTACTGTTTATTTTATGTCAACGTTGCAAAAAGTACGCTCCAATCCAAGAAAATAAGTTAGACTTCCCTACAGTTTTTCCGGCGGAGGATTTAGCGACGGCAACGTCGTTATCGTTATCCTCATCCTCATCGTTATCATCATTCTCATCGTTATCCTCATTATCGGCACCAACCTTACCATCGATATCGACATTAACTCCAACGACAAATTCAACGACGTCAACGTCAACGTCGTCGTCGCCGTCGTCGTCGTCAACGTCAACCAGTGGATTCGAGTGCGTGGAAGAAACTCCGAGAACCTAATCGGTGTCCGCTGGTGGGTCGTTCGACGTCTCTTTGTCGTTGAAGACAGGAGACGGCTGTTCTTTCACTGGCATTTTTACGTCGGAGGGATTCAAGGTGATCGAAATGACGGGATGACGCGCAAGTGGACGACAAACCGGCAGTCATAATCAGAAGGTCCGATTCAGGAAGAAACGCACTAAGAACATCTGATCTTACTACTGGTGTCGTGGTACGCGAAGAACGTAAGTGGGAACAATGACGATGACAACGGGGTTTTGGGAAAGACGACAATGGCGGGGAGCGATGCGTTTCTCGTGATTCCGATTGTTTTTCCCAATCAGACAGATTATCAGGCAAAAGGAAGAAGAAGAAGAATAAGAACAACAAACGAAACGACGTTATCATCACGAGGGTTAACCATGCTAATAAGAGACGCTTGGGAAATGCACTTCAAGTGCATAAGGGATGAGCAATAGTCGTCGGCACAGCTGGAGCTGGAAGAGAAGAGGACGAAACTGGTTAGATGATTTCGTGGTAGATGTGGGGAATAAGTAAGTGGAGAAGTTGAAGTGGTGAGTGGGCAGCGGACGTTACGTCATGGGGTGAGAGCGGGACCAGAGTGTTGAAGGAGACTTTGAATTTATTCGTTTAACATTGGACCTAGAACATGATCGGCAATTTATGGTGAATCGATAGATGAATAAATAGATTGGATGGATGGATTTTGTAGCGACGGGTGAAGAGAAGTCGTTGATACGAGGTACGGCAAAGAAGTAAAGAAGAAAGGAGACAAACCAACTAAAGTTTAGAGTGGTTTAAAGTCGCGGCTTTGCCCAAATCATCAAATATTCGCGCAATCTTGGTATTGAATCTCGATAATTTTTCACGTTGCCGTTTTTTATCAGTAGTCAACTTTCTCTTTCTTACTCTTCCTTCGTCTTCTTCTGGAGAAAGAGAGAAGAAGAGAGAGAATGAGGAAGTGCAGCGTCCAAATAAAAATTCGATGCCTCGATGTTTATATCGCATATTCTTCTCCCATTTACGATCCCGCGACGAACCGACCAACGTAGAAATGATCGAACTGCTCTTGATACAGACCGATACGTTGAGTTCCTGATACGCCATTGTTCCTCGAGATGAGGTCCAAGAGAAGCAACCAAGAAAATATATCGAAATTTTGATACTAGGGCAAACAGAATGAAGAGGACAATTCTTTCTGCGACAAAGAGGATCTTTGTACAGAACATTCGGACTAAGAAATTTTCCTTTTTTTTTCTTGCGTGGACGAGCAGTTTTTCATTGGTATCGTTACGATATGCGTGTGCACCCAACGTCGTTCTTTTCCTTTCGAATCGAAAGCGATGAACCTTCGGTCGAGTTACTCTTGTCCTGTCGAACAATTTGATGGATGCGAAACCACGAGAAGAAGATCAAGAAAAAGTGTCGTTTGAATTATTATCGATTCGCGGTAATTCACAAGGAAGTATGAGATCTGAAAGATTGAGCCACACATTATACGATGTCATTTCGGTCGTGGATCTTCGCGAACGATACGTCACTTGTTTCGACCTTCTATTACTAGGTTTTTCTTTTGTTCGCAAGATATCCGCGTAATTTTTGGTAAGATCGCTTAACTGTACGATAGCAGTAATCGAGGAAACGTACATGTATTATGTATATATTCGAATCGCGATCACGCGTACGTGCGCGTGGCGAACGATCAATCGATCAGCCTTTAGTCGCGTGTCTTGAAATTGATCATGTCAATGGACGTATTTTTAACGGTTTTAAATGCACGGAATTTGTAAGGTCGCGTCGATGAAATTATATTCTAGGTTTTAACGGACTGGTAATGTAGAGATAAAAGTAAATATGGGTGACAAACTTTAACGAAGAAGGTACTTATTGCACATATGCATATTTATTGTCGTCGTCCGTTATCGCGAATAAACTGAACAAAACGAGAAAAGAGTGCGATGAGTCATGACGATCGGATCGAGAATAAAATTGAGAATCGACGTTATATACTATTGCACGATATAGGGAGGAATGTGTCCGAAGAAGAAGTAGGATCGAACGACGATACAATCAGAGATTAAACGTCAAGAATGAGAAACTACGTTTTTATTGTTCTCGATGTATAATATAATATATGCATAATTATGTATAATGTATGATAAGATAAATAAATATAAAGTAAAATAAATAAAAGTTTATGTAATTTGTATAATTATGTATAAATATGTATAATATAATATAATATAACATAATATAATATATAAGATACCACTCTACCATTGTAAAATAATTTTTTCGTCGTATATCTCGTAGAAGACTCCTCTTTTAGTTGTAAATAATACTGACCTTATATTATCAGAGTTACTTTCGTTCATATTTCTGTTTTTTCTTATTCATTGTTATTAGTTATTGTTATTACTTTTATTTCTAATTTTATTTTTATCGTTGTTCTTATTATTATTGTTATTATTATTGTTACTAACACTATCAAATAGTAGCATTAGATTACACAGTGCATACAAAGGTTTTATGATACTCTTCAGGTATGTAAGGAAAGAGGGAGGGAGATACAACGGAAAAACCGGAAATTAAAAGTCAAGAATGACAAACTCCGTTTTTACTACTCTCTATGTACAATATAATGTATGTATAATTATGTATAATATATAAGAAAATAAATAAATACAAAACTGCATAAAAATAAGTAATATCGAAATAAGATAGTAAATGAACAAATATAAGTAATATAAATTGTATGTAATAAATTTAGTTATGTATAAAATTATATAATATAATATATAACATTACACTATCTCTCTGTAAAGTATCTGAATCTCTGAAAATTTCTTAATCGTCTTGCGAAATATTCTCTTTTGGTTATGAATAATATTTTGATTACATTACCTTACTATTACAATTAGCGCTGTTATTACTGTTACTACTGTTACTTATTATTACTGTTAATTATTATTACTATTTCTATTAATACTACCGTTATTGTTGATATTGTTATTATCGTCATTAAAATTATTATCATTACGTTATACGATACATATAAAGGTTTGGATGAGCCGCCGGATCACTAGGATCTTCGTCTCTCGCTCGTGGGTATGTATTTTCCTTCCACATTTATGCATTTACCAACGTTAAGATACACCACGATGCATCAGCATTTGATTTAACTTGCGGATGTAGCAAACAGGCAACAAATTCTAGAATTTTCAAAATTAGAATATTTCAAAATTACTTCCACAGTACTAATAAGGATAATTTTGCCATGACTCAAAGTGACACGGTCTGTCGCGATCTACTCACGGACAGCTGCTTGCTCGAGACTAAAGATAATCGATGTTGAGACGATTCTGCATCGTCGATTATCATCTCTTTCTCCTCCTTCTGTTCATACGACGTCACGCCTCAATAATTTCTCAAAACTGGCTAGTATTTTTCGCGTACAGTTACGTATAATTAGCCTTTCTTTCGTGGAATCGAAGAATACGGAACAAATGCCGTGCGCGCGAGCTTTTAAAGAGATTTCGACGTAATTGAAATGAATCGTTGTTGATCGGAGGAACGAGGAAGCGAGTACGTGTAGGCGTGTGCTTGCATCGAGCGCACCGAAGATGCAGGAGAGACGTCGTTTCCGTACAGTCGCATCGAAAACACAGTCCTAGCACTCCTGAGCGACTGTTAGTACGCCGAAATAGACAAATAGTCGGAGACGATGGCGAATCGAACAGGTGGCCTCTCGTCACGTCTCGGAAAGACGGTGGAAAGCGGTAGGAGGAAACTCTAGCGTTGTGGAGTAAGTAAGAAGAGAGCGTGACGGAAGAAACTCACGAAGGGAAAAATGACGTTAGAAAGAGAGAGACCGTCCCCAAAGAGGATCGTTCGATTCGGACAGGACAGAGACAATGGACACGTCGCTCTTACAAATGTAACGATTTATTTCCATTAGGAGATAATTAGGAGTGAGCCGTGCGTTACGACGTGGTACGAATGCCTCTTCTTCTTCTTTTTCTTCTTTGTCTCCTTGGGTCGAACTCGCGATACCACACGTATCGCCTTTTATTCGTGGGATTTGCCGAGACAGACGAGAAAGCATTGTCTCCGTGGCCGATGTACTGCTAGAAGATGGGAAAATACGTGTAAAGGGTTGCCTGAAAGATATTTGAACATCGAGTCGATTCGTCGATTTTGACATTTGGTTATTTTGTTATCACGGATTAAGAATTTAAATCGTTTCGAATACTCGAAATTTCGAGTGTTTCTTTCAATCCGTTTTGCTAGTGGAATGGACACTAATTTCTTACTAATTCGGTGCTTTTAATTATTTTTAATCGTGAAGTTTCTTCTTCGCGTCTTCACTTTTTTCGCGTAAATTTTTTGTCGAGACATCGAAACGCGTACATACTTTTTTATCGTTATCCTTTTGCGCCTGCCGAATCGAATCCATTAAACGCCGTTGCATTGCAATTCCTTTTTTTTGCGCACGTGTACACGCACGCACATGTCGTAACTACGTTTGATTTTTTTTATATTCCCAAGCTTGATCTCGCAGTCTTGAAATAAATCCTGAATCGCGTCATCGACGAGAAGTTTGCCGAAGGAAAACTCCGAACCACGTTGGAAACGCTTCATATGCCGATGCGCATACATTGATAAAGTATCGACATGTGTCGCTACACTCGATGGATTCGAATAAAAAAACATCAACAGCGAGGTACACGGTCGAGCAAATAAAAAGTGATCGACAAATTTGCATCGGACTTTAATCGTGCTTGATATCTTCCATACTTGAAGTTAAGGCACGTCGACAATTGCGAGCGACTCTGTCAAAATTACTTCGAACGGATAAATACGGTTTTTACTCGATTCTGATCCTTTACGTTTTTCGAGGGATGTAGTTTACTTCGTAGATATTATAATGATGAATTAATTTTTAATTCACATTAATATTTAATACATGCATATTCAAAAATAATCGAAAAGAATATTTATCCGCATGATGTACAGAGGCAATCCACGATACTCATACGCCTGCGTGTTTTGCAAAATATTTTACTTACAAATTGGAAACGACGCTTCGAGGGTGAGATAATTCTTAAAGACTTACTTCCACTTACTACAAAGAGGGAGAGAGAGCGGTGTAACTCTCTAATAAATACCGTGAAATCACCGCTCATATATAATGAGTAAGTGATATATTCGATTCAGATACAAATTCGTTCGAATGATCTATCTAAAAAAAAAACTCTTTTGATCAGTATTTTTCTTTTCAAAAAACTCCTCGTATATAAGCCTCGTTTCCTATACGTACGATAATCCTATACAAAACGCATCGTATGGAAAAATTTAATCGTAAAGGAACAAATCAACGAGGTAGAAATCGTTAAAAGCGCGTTTGTTCGATCGCCGTCGTTATCAAAAATCGTATCGACGTTCGAATATCTCGCGGTGCGAAGTGTCGAATACACGGTACGGCGGATCGTCGTATTTCGGGCGAATTCGCGTTCGATTCCGTGAAAGGGATGAATTTTTTGGGTGAGGCTGCGTCGGACGATCGTGCAGGAGTTATCCACCCGATTCGAGGCTGAAAATTGGAAAGGGGTACGCAGCAGGAGCAGTGGCAGAACGGTGGTGGAGGACGGACACTGCTAGTATTGGTGGGCAGTTGTAGGGATTTCTTGTGTCCTGGAAGTTCGTCGGTGGAGTCGATTGCAGCCCGGAAAAGACGGAGAGAGAGCGCTAGAGGCCAGAGAGGCTACAGAGGGCGGGAGGGTGGTAGTGCGAGAGGGGAAACAGAAAGCCCGCGGGGGCAGAATTTGCATCCGGCAAAGCAACCTCGGACTACTTTATTTGATTGGTTGCCCGCGGGGCTACCTTCCATCCTTACACGGTCGAGCGTACACCCGCGAACATGCATATTCGGTTCCCTCCCCTATCCTCGCCTCTACCCACGTCCTTTCCTTCCTTTCTCTTTCTCTTATTGTCTCTCCTCTTCGTCTATGCTTCTCTCTCTCTCTCTCTCTCTCTCCCTCTCTAGCTGCTCTTCTCTTCCTCCTCTTTTCTCTAGATCTGTCCGACGATGCCGGCGCTTCCTTCCTCTCCGATTCTCGTTCCAGCCACGGGAAACGGTCCCAATGAAACGCAATTTCCACCTTCGCGGATCCGTGTTTATCGAGCGTTTCTCGGAACCGCTTCCACCGCCTCCGCGTTTCGACTCGTATCGTCGCGTGTTAGGGAAGCATCCTTTGGAAGGGAATCGTGGAAAGGTCGAGGAAAGAAGCGAAGCTGGAGGATGGCCAGGTTCAATTTCTTTAATTTCCTTAGGTTCATCGACGCGCATGGATCTGGTCCTCGACACTTCACGGAATTAATTCGCTTTGTTGCGTCGCGATACGCTTGTTTCGCGAGCTCTTGGCACCCTTCGATGTGCCAGAGGGGCGTCGTTAATCGAGCGTCTTTCAGACAGGCCTCGTTGGGGGACGGAGTTTCAACTTCGCTCCATAGGAAATCGATCGATCCCCGTTCCTGCCGATTAATGACGCCGATGATCAACGGCAACCCGTGCGTCAAGTGTTTGGTACTTGCCGCATCGAGTGTTTAATCAAGTGCTCGGTGTTTCGCTTTGTTTCATAAGAGTCATTCGATTATCTTGTTTTCTCGATTATTACGATTCTCGTTGATCCGCTATTGCAATGGCAATTGAAATAATGGCCATGTTAAACCGTGCTAGGCGCTACGAAGCCGTTATGGAAGTGTTACGATCACTGTTTGCTGCCATTTTAAAGAAATGATACTCGTTGCTGTTATTACGAATATATGGAATTTGGAAATGTAAGAAGATCAAATATATATTTCGGTGATTATGAAAGATGAGTTTATCAGTTATTTCGCGTTGCATTCGTTCACACTACCGTAATCTGAAGTAATCGTATCAACATTGCAAAAATTAACCCGTTAGTTCGAATCTATTATTGCATCGTTGAGCATGATTTGGTTCATGTTTATTTTGACAGTGAGTTAAGTCACTTACGTTCTCGTGAATTTTTAACTTATTGAAAAAGAATTAATTATTTTACTATTTGATTTTTAGATAGCGTTTCAGATAAGTATATTTTATATATAATAATAATAGGAAAATAATATTTATTGTAACGTACCAAACAATCCAGGAATTTAACGGATGATCAATAAAAAGCAGAAGGGAATTTTGAGGAATATTATGGATTATTAGTCGATTTACTGAAAGCGTTTCCGTTTTTAAAATTTTTTGTTTCGGTAGTTTATTATAGACAAGATATGTATATATAGACAACCCAGGCTTTTGTAATTTTTATAATAATAATGTTAAAATGTACGTATGAGATGTGGTAACAGCATCAAAAGGTTCTGTATTTTAAAATATATTAAAAACGTAATAATCTAAAAATATGTAATCACTTACACTGATGTTTGTTCAGGCTAAAACTGAAATATTAAAATTGCATTTACACGAATGAAAATTGTTCCATCTTCCGATATTATTGAAATAACAGATTATAGATATTTGATATTAGGCCAGTTATTATTAGCATGAATCAAAGGGAATAAAGACAATTACTTATAAATCCCTGAACATTATTATAAATTAATAGAACTGTCTAGTAAAAAGAATCTATTTTCGGTAGAACGAATGATGAGAAAGATTTTAATTCGATACAACTGGAATATTCAATTTGTCATTTGGTTAAAAGTACAATGGTTTTTAAAAAAATGTTCCGCGTAAGTTATTCTATAAAACCTCTTTAGACGATGATGCCGAACTTCATGTTTTAAATAGTTCACGCAAGAGGAAGGCTAAAAAATATAAGAAAATATTTGCTTACTTACGTCATATAACATCATTAGATCAATAATACAAAAAATATTAAGATATTATGAATTCAATGAAATTCGTTATTGGTGCAAGTCATTTTTAAGACATTCGGTTAATTTTGAAAATGGTCTATTAGTCAGATATCCTAAAAATTACGGCTTTGCCGAAGATTAAGGTGTGCCTATATACGCATCGATATTTTGTGGAATTCCAATTATGAAGCTGTCCAAAGAGAAACTAAAAGGAATTACTACGATGAGTAAATATTCTTTCGAAAGCGTACCATACGATAATTCAGATAAAGATACACATTTACGACAGACAATCGTTGTCTTTTGCGAAGGAATAATTGTTTTTACAATAACATTGAGTTACAAAATATTATATAGTATCGTTGTTTTCAGTATACAGTCTCCCATTGGTCGTCGATCGAAAAGGAACATATTCAAAAAAACTTTCTATAAGATACAGTCTTGTATTAGTGCGTTTTATATTTGAAATTGTATATTTATCTGTTTTGTCTCTGTATCCAGTGTTCATTTAGAATTTTTTTAAACTTAAAGTTTAGGACTTTAATTATTTAACAGAAATCATTCTTAGATATTAATTTTCACAGTGCCGATATTAAGAAGACTTTCCTGCGCATTATTATAAAATAATAATAATTATAAATTAATAAGCATAATCTTATGTTTCTCGCATGATGGAAAATGTGGTTGTCGAACAAATTTATTTATATATTATATTATTTATTCACGTATTTAGATGTTATACATTTTATTTAATTAATAATTTAATTATTTAATCAAAAAAAAGCGTAACTTCGCCAATGTCGGTCCCAAACACGAATAAAAAAGAAGGAGGGATGTACGTCAGTGCCTTAATCATAGATTACATAATTTCTTTACAATTAGTATTTTAATCTTCATCGTTTGCTTTAACATTTAAATAATTATTTTTATTACAGTTTGATCGTAGTCGAAACGAGTTACGCGCGTAAAAATGACGTTGTAGTAAAATTCTATACTTACATAGATCAGTGAAAGTCTTTTAACCCTTTGTGAAAAGTATCGAGGCACGCGACTGAGAAAATATAATATATTATATAGTACACGTTGAACATTTGCGTTATACAAACTAAAACTTTATTTAAATTCAACAATTAACTGTTTGGTATACTCTACCGTTGCATATTTTATCGCTCGGAAAGACGGATTTGTGTTGGTCGTTGTATAATTCGCGTCTACAATGGTAAAAAGATTTGGGCGGCACATTGGGTCGGCAAAGGGTTAATGTGTTGTACATACGAGGTCTGTTCAAAAA
>JAITYT010000594.1:386175-400605 GCA_025433975.1 Liostenogaster flavolineata | reverse complement strand
AAAAAAAAAGAAAAGAAGAGAGAGAACACGAGTCTCGATACAATCGTTACACGACAAATTTACCAGCAAATTAAACTTTTGCAAAGACAACGTTACGTATAATTAGACGATTTCGTTATTTGTCCACCCATATGATCTTCCGAGAGCGAATAATGCGTTTGTATAATTAGACACTGAACAATGAAAAGAAGTTCCAGTCTTTCTCTTATGCAATGCACATTTTTTGCTGTAAGCTATTCATTGTTGTCTTTTCAAATGTCAGATAATTACTTTTATTATATATAATTCGACGCTATAATATTTACAGTTTCTTCACATTGTAAAAAATATAACGTATTTCATACTCAATATCATACGCAGGTAGTACTGAAAGGCCGATATATATCTAAATTGTGATGTTCTTTTTTTTTCCTTTTTCTTTCCAATTAATATGACCCAGTTGTGTAACAAATGTGTACATATCTAATCATTAATTATATATGCAAGTTACTCGCATAGGGTAATGCTTTCTTTAATTTGACGATACACAGAGGGAATATCGAAGTTGCAAATCAAACGAGAGTTTGAGACAGAGACAGAGAAAAAAAGGGACCTCATCGGGTCTTCTTTAAATATGATGATATGCCCCAGGTTTGACTTAAATACGGCGCAATTTTGTTCCGGTACCTCGAAATATCGGTAGCTCTCCAAGTAGAGATGATTTTCACTAAAAAATTTTGATGTCATTTAGAAAAATATCATGCAATTTTGACTTAGGTAGGTATGCAAGTGTGCGTGGGTGCGTGTGCGCGCGCGTACGTACGTTGTACCGTACGTTACGTATCTATGTTATATCGTTATGAGATTGAAAGTTACTCGTATAAATATATAAATAGACTTTTGTGATTGTACGAATACTCGGAAAGCTACCCAGAGTGATATGCCGATGTTTTACGTGATCTGTAGTTTGTAATAATATATAAACATACATATATGCATACGTATGTACGTATATATGTATATACATGTATACGTATACATATATATAATATATAAGTGGAACACAGATAATAACGATAACATAGGATTTGCGATTACTTTTCAAAGAGGCCTTTTACGTGTCTAAAGGCTCAACGATTATCATCGTTTTATACAAAAGTGCAATTACATCTACAGGATCACAGCAAGACTATGAAATTTCAAAATCATAAAATAGTAATAGAGTACTGTTTTTTCTCGAGTACAATCATGAAACGGATGGTTCGTACACCATGTCGTCGATCTGCGTTCGATGCCACTCGATGCTAATCTCTTCGCTAATGGATAAGTAGCACCATCTCTACGGAGCGTGGCTTTTTCCAAAAGTATACAGACAGATTGTAAAAATTAATAATATAGGTACACGAACGATACCCCTTCCCATACGTTTAAAGTCATTTCTAACTACCAATTATAGAAGTTACTGTACATCAGTTCGATCGCTTAGAATTTAATCTTTGACTTTTATGGCTTTCGATAAAATCATTCGGGGAAATTGTATCGCCGTCGTACCAATTAACGGCACGATCGATCCGAAAGACAGGTATTCCGATGGTTAAGTAGATACTATACAAATTATAAATACATCTCCAAAAAGCAGACGCCATCTTTCGGTTAAAAATGAGAGAAGGATATTAACCGAACTACCCCTCCGTCGCTTAAGATACGTATAACGTTCGACGATCACACAAAAATTAACGACTTTGACAATGGTATTTAAATAATAATAGATCGAGCTTACGTAATGACTGTTACGGTATCAAAGCGATATTTAACATCGGATATAACATGATTTTGATCGCACGAGAAAATTACACATGACCTATCGCTACTCGTACGGAAACCATTGCTTTTTTACATTTATCGATTTACATTCACAAACTCAGTAACGATCGGTCGCGAAGGGAGATTCTGCGTTCCTTTGACGAGCGACGGATTACTCGCGATGCGGTTATTCAAAGTTTCACGTACGTCTCTTCGCAGTCGAAGGTATCAATGTATCAGCGAGCTATTATTCGACGTCTATTTAGTAAACGGTATATTTTGGTAATTATTCAAAATATGGTAGAACGCTGCCGCTCGCGCAAAATCATGATAACGATATCTATGCGTTACGACGCAGAAATCTTACCGCTTAAAAGTTATCGTATAAATTCGAGTTAGTATTAAAGTTAAACGCTAAACTTTCCCTTTGTATATGGCGATCGATAAAAATTACCAAAGGATATTGCTGGGATCTTCTCTCGAAACAAGATTGAAATTTCCAAGAGCTCGAACCGAACGTTTAGAATATAGAATCTCGATCCTCGACGTTCACCCGTATAATGCTTTTCCTTTTCCTTTCTTTACATTCGTCCATTCGCATTTATAAAATATTCTCTTAGTACTAGTACCTGTACAACTAATACACGAGCCGTATTAAAACGCATCTTACGAAGCTCCTTACGCGAGCGCTCCTTTACCTCAGCCTCCGATGCTTAAGCATAGGTAACATAACTTTAACGCGAACCATTGCACAGAAAGTGTTTAAAGGACGATGCGGATCCTTCGCGCGGACCGTAAGACAAAGAAATACCTGCGCGTGTATAGCTCGACCGTACCTTGTCAAAAATCTATCCTTATTTACTTCCTAATTCGTACCGGCTTAGCACGAGTCGCACTGCCTCGAATAGCCGACCGTCACAGTGATTCCTTCGGTAACTGCTCACCATCGTGCCTCCCAAGGTAAAGCGACGAGGACGACGAGTCGACGGATGTCAAAATCCTAGCGGAAAGTCAGCGTTATTGAGTTTGTTTTTGTCGTTAGCGAAGAACAACCGATGCAAGGCGATACGTCGTTCGTTAAGCCCACGTGCCACCGGTGTCCGTTCCTCTCGAGTATTGGTCCTTTACCAACGAAATTACTGCTTTCATTGCCTGCTTAAAACTATCGCTATATATTACAATAATATTACATATAATACTATCCATGTATATTAAAATATTTGTTTAACGGCCGGCCGTGACCGGCGACCGGATTTTTCCAATAGAAAAAGAACCGCAACGGTGCGTCGTAGTCCTTCACCTCGGGTTCGTCAAATTCATCGTGCGATCGTTAATAATTAGTCTTACGAATTGGCGAAATTCACAGCACGACCTGGCCGAGCTTCGATGGAGGATAAGAGAGACAGACGGAATTTTAAACACAGAGAGAGAGAGAGAGAGAGAGAGAGAGAGAGAGAGAGAGAGAAAGAGACAGACGGAAAGATAACGAAAAAGAGAGCACAAACGGTGCACGATCGTCATTAGATCCACCGTTAGATCCACTCTTGTCTGGTGTCTACTCGATAATCATCGGCACGACAAAAACGCGATTTTGATTAAGTATTAAAGGACGCTGCAACAATTATAGCTCCTCTTCTCCTTCTCCGGGCTAAAGTTCATCTCGCGTACGATCTCCGCGAAGACCTCGTTGACGTTGGTGCGATTCTTCGCGGAGGCCTCGACGAACGGGCAGCCCCAGACCTGGGCCAGCGCGTTACCCTCCGCGGTATCCACCTCCCGTTGATGCTCCAGGTCCAATTTATTCGCGACCAGCAGAACGGACACCCTCTCGGTGCCCTTGACGCGAGTTATCAGCTCCTTCATCGCCTTTATGTCCTGGAAGGTCTGATGATTCGTCAGGCTGTAGACGACGACGAAGCCCTGCCCGTTCTTTATGTAGAGATCGCGCATACTGGCGAACTGCTCGGTACCAGCGGTGTCCAAGATCTCCAGCACGCAAGGCGAGTTGTCCACCTCGATCTCCTTCCTGTAGAAGTCCTCGATCGTCGGGTCGTACTTCTCCATGAAGCAACCAGTGACGAACTGCACGGTGAGCGCGCTCTTGCCCACCCCGCCCGAACCTAGAACGACTACCTTGAACTCGCGCATCTCGTTGCTCTCCTCCTGGTCCTCGTCGTCCTCGTCCTCGTCCTCGCGACAAATCACTCCCCCTGGCTCCTCTCTACCTTCGGGTAGCCTCGAGGGCACTGCCGGTAGTACGGGACCCGATATTATTATTCCTCTTCCGCTCGGTGATACCTTCTTGGCAATACCAGAGCCAGCGGTCTCTGGTGCGGCTGCCGCTACCAACTCCGTCCTCCTCGTATCGTCCGACCGATCCTCGCTTTGGAACGTCGACCGTGCCTCGCGAACAAAGGCATCGATGGATAGAAGGGATCACGAGCTGGACTCCGCACTTTTCCTACTTTTGATCGGTCACCGCGCGATCCTCGACGTCTCCTGCCTCGATGTCGAATTCGACAGGTTCTCTGTCTCTTTTCAGACTGATCGTTTCACTGTCCTTTCTTCCTTCCTTCCTTCCTTCCTTCCTGCCTGTCTGCCTGACTGCCTTCCTGCCAGTCTTCTTCTTTACCCCTCACTTCTTCCCCAGATCTGACGTGCGTGACGCCATCTTATCGCACTTGGCTTTTCTTCGAGCGACGTACGTACAGCCGACGACCATCGAGTATCGTTTCTACCGTCCGAACGTGATTCTTGTTCGCGCACGCACCCTCGATTCCGTGCGCGCGCGCACGCCACCCACAGTATCGTTCGCGAATGCACGCATGTGTGCGTGCCCAGTCCGTGCACGCGACGATGCGTATAGGACAGGACGTATTTTATAGGATGCACGAGTTACGCGGTGACGTCGCACGAGGAGTCCACCAGAATCAAGCCGCGTTTACAATCCTAGTTTCGACTTTTCCCGCTAGCTTGGCCTATCCTCCCGCCCATCGGGCGCTTTCCAACGCAATCGGAAGCTCCAGGCCAATCGGGCTCGAAGGATCCCCGCTACTTTGGCCTGGTGGGTTTCTCGGTGAACGCGGCCTAATGTCACGAGTTAGACGCTACGAAGAGACTCTACCGGATGCGAGTGTCACGGGCTTATCGCTCGGAGACAGCGCTATCCGCGACCTCGACGCTCCCAGCCGCTCCGTCGGATCGTCGAAGGATCGCGGCTGATATTCAACAGCGATGCTTCCAACGATGGGACCGACGACAAAACTTTTCCATCGAGCGAGGACCCGTCTCGATAGAGGAAGCTTCTCGATAGAGATTACGATTCGTTCGAATCGTATCGAGATTTTTTTTTAGATCGCAGTGACCAGGCGAGAATCCTTCGCGATCGGGATTCGCGCAGGGTCTAATTCGATAGGTTGGATCCTGCTGATCTCGTCAGAACTGATCGCGTTTAGGACGAAGTCTGGTCGACCCGTTAACCGATCGGCTTTTTTAAAATCGCGATAAAATATAACGATTATAGCTAATAATAATTATTATCATTCCTTTTAATTTTCTCATCGACACGAAACGTATACGCGGCGTTACGCAAGAGGCGAACTCTTAAAAATGGCGCATATGCGCGACAGAAGCAATTAGCGGGTTAAGGACGAGTCTAGGACGGAGCCTTTTGTTAAAGTTCAGCCGTGCGATCGTTCGAGTGGGATTAAGCGAAGGAAACGCCAACCAGCGAACGTACCCTTCATGGAGACGCCCCGTGAAGGGTTCGTTCGGGCTAACTTTTAGGGGAAACGACACGATAGAATTCCCTTCGTGTGAATGGTCTTCGTGAACACGTGGATCTTCCGACGGTGCTTCCAATCCCTGAAAGAGACGTCGAAAGTGAACTCCGCTCCGTCCTTGGATCGTGTCGATCTCCTGGCTCCGTTGGGTCCGCGCTTTCGAAAAGCCGGAAGTGCGCGTTATCGCTGCATCTGGCGCGTCTAATCGGGCTGGACGGTGCGCCTGCACACGATGACACACCGCCGATGTGTACGGCCTTGCGGTAACGAGAATACACGGTCGTACGACATGCCGAATGACATCATCCCGATGAAAGTACATAGCTAAGCGATGTATCACGATTTACGTCGATTCGATGACGAATCGATTTCACGTGTCCCCGAGCGGACCTGCCCGGACCTGGCCACCTTCGAACCTTCCGGGTTCGAACCGTCTCGACCATAGCGCGCTCCTGTCCATCGGACGCGTGCTAAACGGCACCCAGGAGTCGTCGGAGTGGCGCGTGCCGAACGATCGCCCGTTTTTACGAGCCACTTACGCGCGCATGCCTTTCCGTGTGCCAGTGAATGCTAGCACCGTATGTGCGTTGCGCGTCTGCCCGTCCGTCTGTCCGTCCGTTCGTCCGTCTGCCGCTTGCAGTATAATTAAGGTAACTTAAATGGCATGCACGTGAAACGCGATACACGTTCTTAAGAACGTGCTTCGACCTCGTGCGCTGATTTCGAGACGACGATGATGATGATAATGACGAAGATGATGATAATAGCAGTGACAACTACGACGATGACGACAATAATAATATTATTATTGTTATTATTATGATTATTATTAATAATCTACCAATAGTCTAGATTGGAATCTAGAGGCGTTATCTAACCATCGCCGTGTCGATCGAGCGTAGGACCCCGGGCGGGATACCTTCGGAGTGAATTAAAATCGAAGTCGCTGAAAGCGACGAGGAATCTATTTAACAGCTATTAAGATAACGCGCAGCGCCGAGCGCGCTTCCAAAGAGTAATAATCGAAAGTAACGATATTTACGAGTTTAGATAAAGGCCGTTCGTTCCTCTCCTCTGGTCTCTCGAACGAGAAGAAAACCGCCGATGAAACCGCGCGCGGATCCGGCGTTACGCTCGCAACCACGGTTTTGCGAAAACCGCAGGCGGATCCGGTGCTTACGACTTCCTAAAAGTATCTCGGCCTTTCGACGCTGAAAATCCGATTCCTCCATGGATTCCTTTTTTTTTTTCTTTTCTTGCTCCTTTTTCTTTCTCCTCGCTGATGTCCCAGGGAGTCTCGAAGGCGCTCGTCGAAGCTCGAACGCCGCCACGCCTAACGTTTTCCCTGTAAAATGAACAAGCGAAATCGCGATAGTAGTTTTAAAATACGATTTGCGCCCGGGGACACGCACGCGTCGCATCGGACAGTTACGAATCGTGTCTATTTTAAATCATCGAGAAGCGCCGGACGCCCGTCGAACCTCGTCGCGCCGAGACGAAGCAGAAGGAAAGATCGCAACGGCGATATTGCAATTTCGAGCGTATAATCGAACGGTTACGGCGCGTTAGCGTGCCGATCGCGCGATAATCGAGCCCGACGAGTTCGCCGCGAGAGCGACTTTGAGGTCGAAAGGAGTCGAGATGGATGAGAGCGAGTTTCATCGGTAGAACGTTTATTGGAACGCCTCGGATCAACGCAAGGGATGCTTATCGGTGAAACATAGCGCGTTATCGTCGCTCCGCTCCTCCCGTTTCTCCTCGTAAGTTACAATGACCTCCAGAGGCAGCCGATTCGTTGTTCGCGGACGATGACCGAACAATTTCAATAACATAAATGGTAATCCCGGGAGTGGCGCTCGAAGCGCCACCCCACGAGTAACGACGGAACTAAGTCCCTGCCTGACGTCTGCCGGTCGATAAGGAAGGAATCCTCCGCGTTGTTTCAGGTTAGGTCGTGTTGTTTCAGGTTAGGTTACGGTGTTTGTTTCTTGATGTTCCTCTTCGCACGTGCGAACCTTTGGATTCCATTCTATAAAAGAAGAAAGAGAAGAAGAAGAAGCTATTCTCACCGTAGCAAAAGAAACAAATCTTCGGTGCCTTTCGGTCGGACAATAAATCCCAGTTTTTGTAAGGTAAATAACGATGCTTCTTTTGTACGCTTTTAAAAGTCACGATTCGAGTAGCGGTTTTGTTTCTGTCCTTCCTTCAGTGAATTCTTGCATGGTCGCTTTCTTGCAAACATCGAAGCTGCCGAATGGTAGAAAAATAATTGTACGTACGGAGATACGTTCACGCCGTTATTCGGTCGGAGTCGCCGATGTTTTCAACTTCTCCGCAAACTTTCATTGGTTTCAGGATGATCGGTAAACGTTCGCGTTTGTGCACGATCAGCGTTACGGAACGTTCCATCGAATCGTCCAGTATGTATACTCTCTCCAATTGTTCATGCATCTTCTATGATCGTTCCTTATTACGATACTTTTCCACGCACGGTTTAAGTTCTGCCATGGAATCGCCTTCGGTTTTCCAAACATGTCCATTGTCGATGCGCAGATTTCTTTCCATCCTGTGAAAGATCGAACATCCCTGTTGAAACTTCAAATCATCGGTTGGGTGAATCGAAGGTAAAAGAAAAGTAAGAGTAGATTTTCCAGTTTGGTTCGGCGACTCTTGTAAAAAAAGGATTGTAATGAAACAGTTAGGCGAAGGAAGTCGGATCGTGCGGGACATCTTTGAAGAACCGAACGAAAGAATCCTCCAAGATGTTAACACGTTGCGAACCGAGTATTTAATACCAATCTCTTCTGGTAGGACCAGGCATTTAAAGGGGCTTCGACCTAAATGACGTCGATACATGAAAACCGATCTAGCATGTTTAATTTTCAACGTATTTAAATAAAATTCGAAGCGTTTTACTCACCAGAGATTTCAGTACTTTGTTTTTATATGGCATTTGGTAAATACGCGTCCAGAGATGACGTATTTGTTGATCGCTTTAGGCCGCTATACATTAGGCGATGAGAGGATTACCGACGAATAGATTTTGTATTAGCACCAATCGAAGAAGAACCATCCGATTGTAACTCTTCCTGGTTAGCTAAAAAATTATAATTCATGATTTCAGAACACTGGAGAATTTATGGAGGCAATTGGAAAAAGTATTATTTAATCAAATTTTTCAACACGGTACGGCTTAGTGAAATTTTATTCGTACGCATTATTGATCTCTGGAAGTAAATTACGTTCGTTTAAAAAATACTTAAAAATTCAAAACTTGAATAGAATAAAACTAATCTAAATCATTAAAAGCACATTCTCAAATACACCAGAAGCTAACGGGAACGCAAGTAACCGATATTAAAATAAGCGGAATAAGTTTTCTTCTCGTATGTGGAAACACGGAGATCTCCGTGATCGATCCGCAATCCGTTAAAAACGGGGAAAAACAAACTCTTTAGATCCGAGAAAGATGTAAAGAACTAGTGTGCTTGGAATGTAGAAAAAATCTTCTCGTAAATCGATCTAGACCGATTAGCACTTGTTCTATTTTAATTCTTAGTCGCTTTTTAATGTTCGAATATACGTAGCAGTAGGCCCTCGATAAAGTCGTCTAATGATACGTTCATTATGGCGTGTACCACCTGGGAATATAATCGCAGCTTCCTTCTTGTTGATAAAATTAACAGAAAAATGTAATCGATTAATCGTATAAGCGACACCGTAAGGAATATATTCGGTTGAACGATCGATTTTGGACTTTCGTTTAGAATTTTCAAGATGCCCCTAAAGAACTCGGCGACGTAATTGCGACCATGGTAGGAATGTCCACCTGATGGAGAAACGCGCAATTTAGGGCCTCGTCAACACGACTGCAATTAGTATTACACCTGTACGCCATATGCGTATTGATTTGCATATTATTTCCATTTTACGTATTAATCGAGATTAGACGAATTTGATTAAAGTCGAAAGAAGACCGGTTGTTTATTCTCGACGCGATTGTGCATACGTGTCCTATTGGGGCGTACTCGCATCGATTCCTGTAACAGAAACGCGTGATTTTAGGTCTTCGTGAGCGAAGGTTGGCGACGACAACTTCAAAAAGAAAAAAAAAGAAAAATGGAGCTTTGATCTACACGAAGGACTTTCAAGATCGACGAAGATGGCTGCTCAAAAATCTGAGTTGCGGCAAAGCGCGTCGATAGATACACAACCTGTTGCAAGTGCGCCCGTTTTGAATCCGTTGCCGACGTCAGCGATGCCGAACGGCATCGCGCAAACGCAAGGTAACATCCTTTGATACTCTTCGTGCACGAACGATTGTTTAGAAGTTTAATTAACCATGATTAACTTCTTAACTGAGAACCAGGCGTACGATTAAATGGAATTATGACGAGATTTTACGTCGTGCTCGGTTGAGAAGTTAATTGGACAACATGGTATCACATTTACACTGCAATTCGATCAGCTGTATACGCGTATTGTTGGCTTCTTTTTAATAATATACGTTTCAATAATTAATTTAGTAATGTAATTTAATCAGTGCTAGGTCGAAATAGGCTCGACCTTGAACAATCGCGAACGACATTCGGGTCAAAATTGGGCAACCGACTCGTTAAAAGTATTCAATAATTAACAATAAAAAGGATAGAGTCACGTCGAATTAAGCACCTTTTGTATAGAAAATTTGGTACACATGTCATTCGGACATTTTGAAATATTGCACATTTGTCGAGAGCAATGATAATCGGCGACACAGATTTTTGTTGTTGCAAGTGTCGCGCGAGTTATTCTCTCGCGTATGCCGCTTCACGCATACCCACGCCTGCTCGCTGTTATTCGCTGATTCGCAGTACCTCGGTGGTCGGATTAACCGACCAATCTTTTAAAAGGCATTATTTGAAAAAATTATGCGAGCAAAGATCTTAAAAAATCGCGATTAATCATATAAACCATGAAATTGTACAAATAATTAAACAATTATATAACAAGCGATAAATTATATAAATTATCCAAACGATTTCTTTGATAAAAGTTGTTCAAGCAAAATTGTCCAAGTCCACGAAATTCGTCGAATTGAATTATCTGCGAACGACAGTGTGTTGTTTCCTAGGTAGAAAAGTTACTTGAAACGTTTCTATTCCTCTTGTTTAATTGATCTCGCTGAAGTTCATCGTCTACGCCGCATTAGTTTCATGTCAAAGATAAAAAGTTCGGGCAAAGGTTAAACTACCGATTCTACGTATTAGCCAGATTCCATCGCATGGACTTGGCTATGTCAATTCAAGACTGTAACATGCGTGCAGTAATAAGTCATCAATTTTACGAAGAGAATGAATCGAAGCACCTGTTCCAATCAGCTCTCGTTCCGTTAATTGATACTCGTAAATTATAACGTGAGTTTCGCAAACATAACCAGACGTGCTTCTACGGTAAACTGTTATGTCATACTATATCGACGTTTATTTGGCCTCTTGCGACGTATATTTTAGCTTCCTGAATGACGACGAATTTCGTCGTCTTGTCAACATGCATCCTGATGACCCCAAGATTTTCACCGTTATCGGAAACGATAACGAATTCGTTGTATTCGAAGCAGCTTAGCAAATAAAAAGTCTGGAAACGAACCTTCGAAAAATATCGCGTCTAACCCTGTCAAAGAGACGAGATTACTTTAATTATTTATCAGTGAAGAAATTACTTGACACTGTTGCCCCTATAAACACAGCTAAGTAAGCCAATCTAAAACAAACGCTTTAAAAATTATGTAGTTAGAATGGATCAGAGCTACGAGATCATTCCGTTATTTACCAATGAAGAAAGTTGTCGAGATCCAGATCTCTGTTAAAATTAATAGCCTTTAAAAATCGTATCTCTAGACCGAACGAGAGCTCAGAGATTATTTCGTTGCCTGGCAATGAAGATAGTCGAGATTCTGGCCCCTGTTATCTACCTAGGAGCGTCCTACACGCGTCGGCCGGCGGCCGTTTGCCAACTAACGATTGGTAACTGGATAATGGTCGTCTTCGTTAACGGAGACGTGACGCACGAGATGAATTCTCTCCATCTAGTTTCGCGTCTTCCAGTCTGCCTAACGACTGACGGCTGGACGCGCCGCTGGAGCGACAGGTGGTGGTAGTCGATCACGCGTGCTCCGCCTAGCCGATCGTTCAAGAATCCTCGAGATCGCGGCTGGGTCCTCTAGAATGAAAGTTTCAGTATCAGAGGCTTCCGAGTCGAAAGATCAACGCCTACTGTCTCCTCGCGCGCTTATCGAGTTCCAGACGTTCGTGAATTCTCTTCGTTCGCATCTTCCAGTCTGTTTAACGACTGACAATTGGACGTGCCGCTCGAGCGACAGGTGATGATAGTCGATCAAGCATAATTCGCCTAGTCGATCGTCCAAGAATCTTCTAGATCGCACCTGGGCCCTCTAGAATGAATATTTCCACCAACGTCGATGTATCAGAGGCTTGTAAGACGATAAACCAACGCCTACTGTCTCCTCGCGCGCTTATCGAGTTACAGACATTCGTGAATTCTTTTCATCCAGTTTCGCGTCTTCCAGTCTACTTAATGACTGACGACTGAACGCGGCGCTCGAGCGGCAGGTGTTGGTAGTCGATCACGCGTGTTTCGTCTAGTCGATCGTCCTAGAATCTTCGAGATCGTGCCTAGATTCTCTAAAATGAAAATTTCTCTAGAATAAAAGGTTCGACTTACGTCGACCTATCAGAAGCTTGTAAGTCGATAGACCAACGCCTACTATCTCCTTGCGCGCTTATCGGGTTCCAGACGTTTGCTCTGATTACGTGAAAAACGTATTCTCAGTAATGAGTCGCGACGCGAATGATGATAGATTTCGAAATGTTTATCGATTCGAACAAATTTCGTTGACGCCTCTCTTCGAACTGGGGAATTTGTCGATATTATAAGAAGACATGAAGGCAGGAAGGCACTATAGTTCAGTCCTTATCGGAAGTCTCTGCCTCGATCTCGCGCTAGCGTATAAATCCTAAAAAAATCGAATAATACTCTTTTCGTTATCGCGCTCAACGATACGCGCGTTTCGATTTCCTCTCGCGTATCGAAATGAGTGCACATCGAAGCGAACTGACTTTCTGCACGGCGCTTAACGATCGTGGTGCGCATTCTCCGTGGATTTAAGAAACATCCGAGAGCCTTTCTTCGGCCAGGAATTGGCTAACGTTCCCAAAAAGCATCCTTCTACTATCAGTGAATAAACTTACGAGCTTCGGCGGTGTAGCGACGTGATTCCAAGCCCGTATACAACTTCGGTTGCCTTTGGGACGTCGATAACGAGTTTGAGGAAGAATTAAGGCGATCAGTGACAACAATAACAATCGTTAGGACGAAGTTCGTTGGTCGCTAGGTAGTGACGCGTTAGCCTTGAGTTCGAACGGCGGATAACGCGAATCGGAAGCGCTCGAGCTCGTCCCTCTCGGTCTAATCGTAGTCGGCTGCTGTTGCGGCTGTTAAGTGGGTTGAAATTGAAAAGTTCGTCGGTAGAAAAGTCTCGATCGGAGCATCGATTCCGGACATGACCGAGAAAAGCGTTATCTTTCCCGTTTATTCGCGAGGATAATGCGACGAGTGGGGGACGAATGCGTCCTTTCGGAAAACGGAGTACTTTTATTACCGTGGAAGTCGTGGAGCTCGCGATAGACCGATGAACTTAGCGGTTCGAATTGGGGACAACGACAAGACCGAGACTGGCAATTCGAAAGAAGAGCTTCGAGAGAAGAGAGAGCCCCCGAGAGCCTTCTCGAACCCAGACACCCCAAGTTTATCGACTTCTTGGCCTGGCGCTCGAAGTAACACGTTACTCAATCTCGAGGATGCAAACTTACAGGAACCGATAGCCGAGGAGAACCTGGGCAACTCGAAGCTACCAAGACTGGAGCGTGTCCACGAGATGGAAACCGAGTATTTCGAAACCTCGTTGAAAGTGAAGATCGAACGGATTCAGCGCTATCTTCGAGCACTTTTTAGGAGTACGGTCAGCAGGTGTCGCTCGAGGAGGAAGGGATACACCAGATTCCTCACCGAAGACGAGAAAAGGTGGAGGACAAAGGAAAACGAAATCTTCAAGTCGGAAGTCGGAGGGATTCCCGTTCCCCTTCCGTGGATAACGAGTCTCCACTTATAGCGATTCTTCACTAGCGTTCTTGTGTTGCAGATGGTTGGTTGTCGCGGAATACGATCTGTCCACCAGGTTTGGAATCCCTTATTCTCATTAGCCAACTAGTCTTGCAAGAGAGCTTCGCATCTGGCGCAAGTTAGTGGATTTCCTTAGTTTGGCCGGACGATGGAGGAATTCTCGTTTAACCGCGCCTATTTCTTCGATCCCAAGGAAATCTTTCTCAGTTCTAGATACGTGGACGGAGCCCAATAAGTATACCGTGACCAAACGGAATGGAGAGCCGATGTACCACATCATCGAGGAATCCTCGCTTTGCATGCGTCTATGCCTGGGTGCGTTTCATCCTTGCGAATTCGCAGTCGTCGATGAATTTGGAAAAGAAGTTCTCCGAATAACCCGGAAGATCAGCTGCGGCAGTTGCCTTTGCAGTACTCAGGTTTGCCATGTTTCAACGTCTCGTAATGGAAAAAGACGTGCGATGCGTTGTTTAATTCAGACACTCTTATCGTGCGTTATCGTATAAATTTACGATATCCGATAAGGGTTCGATCTAGAAAAAGATAAAGATACAGTTCGTTGATATCGAGTCTTCGTTTCTACGAATCTACGGTGAAATTCGAGGCGTCAATGGCTAAGCCAAGCTCCGACCAAAATTTGCGTCTTAACCCTTTTAGTATCGGACGACGATATATCATCGTTTGT
>JAITYT010000594.1:358865-375366 GCA_025433975.1 Liostenogaster flavolineata | reverse complement strand
TAGCTCTCTCTCTCTCTCTCTCTCTCTCTCTCTCTCTCTCTCTCTCTCAATTTCACTTTCTTTTTTTCTCCTTTAACGCTTAACGCGCGCCTTTCAGCAAAACGTGCAAGCTTTTTTTATCATGACGACGCCGACGACGACGAGGACGTTACGTTGCTCGATGTCTGCCTGGACGACGGTGACGACGCGACATCGTAAAACGTTGCTTCTTCCTGCTGGATTTTGGAGATAACGTCCAACACGAGCTTGACGATTTTCTTTAAATGGACGTATACACACACATACATATACGTAACCAAGGTATACGGTTGAATCGTGCTCTTTTATTTATACGAATTTGAGTGATTTTTTTTTAATATAATTGCATTCAAAAGAAAAATCGTTCGATCTGCACGGAAGAGATTATCGACAGTTCGAAATTATTCGTAATATAGTTCGATGAGCGCGTGATCAATTGTGCGGTTTAGAAGTATTTGCTAAATATTCGTAAAAACAAGTACAGTCGAGAAATACCGGACGGTTTCCCGTGAACGAAGCGATACCTGTTGAACTTAGAACGAATAGACTATACGTTGAAATTCGTGCCACGAAATCGTTCTCTTCCATCGATTGATTTTTCTTTCCGTACTCACGGACGTTGCAATAATGTAAATTAATCGTTAATGTCGTGCTTCACAATTTCACAATATATAAAATCGAACAAGTGCCAGATCGAATAATATCGAAAATAGCGCGTGGTCACGACGAATCGATTATGTATCGCTACATAATAAACATATTCACACGCGCGCGCGTGCACACATTAAATACATTTTTGAATTTGACACGACTAATTCCGAAATTCGACATCTCGCACGTAAATTGAATTTGTGTGCACATGTATGTGTAAAAACATACGCGCGCACACACACGCACATATATTATAAATTTTGGTAACAGTTCACCCTCGCGTCGAACAGAGACTGATCGCAACACACTATTTCGCGCACACGCGTACAAGCAGCGCCAGATTTCCACCCAGGTAAAAAATCTGCCGAGTTCCCTGTCCTTTCGATCGGATTTTTTTAATGGAAAAATCAAAATGGAACGAAATCAGCATAAAGAACGAAAAAAAGGTGAGAAGTCGAGCAGATCCAATCTTTACAGCATCCTCGCGTGTACGGCGTGTAACTTTCGTGAATAATATAATACGTACTCGTCGTTGGAAGTGGTATCCTTCGACGTGCATCCGCCCATGTCGCTGTAACAACGAGGAAACGACCGACGAGGACGAAGAAGATGACGCAACGAGGCTAACGAAGAAGACACGACACGGCGCGACGATCTCACCACCCACCACCACCACTACCACCACCACCCGACTCACTACTACGCTACCGCTACAGCACTACTACTATTACACTGCCACACTACACCCGTCACCGCCACTACTACTACAATGACGACGCCCCTGATAGTAGCAGGAACTTGGAGAGCGAAGGAAAATGGGCAACAGGAGCGACGAGGCTAGAGCTAGCTACTAGTGGCGCCGGACGATCCTTGCATAGGCGTAGAACCGGTCAATCCGAACGGGAGACCGACGACCACTAGACGATAGACCTTGCGTTTTGTATTGGATGACGTGAGGATGTCGATGTCGAGATGATAACGATAACGATAATTTGCGAAGAACGGAATTCTCTAGAAGGAAGATGTTGGAGAGGTAGAGTTTAGGACAATACGAAGCTTGAAAGATAAAGGAGGAGGTTAGGAGGAAGAAAGGAAGGAAGGAAAGAAGACAGGAAGAAAGGAAAGGAAGAGGAAAGAAGCGAAAATGATGACGAAACAAGCAACGATGACTCGAGATACCGCGAACGTCGTCGCACGATCGCGTTTGAATCGTCCTCGCGCGGTGCGTCGAACAAACGACGCCTACGATGCGAAGGCGTGACCGTGAGGGCGGGGACAGTTTCCCCCTCCCTACGCCCGGCGAGTCCTCGTGGCCGTGCGTGTGGCTGGCGCGCGTGTGACGTGGCAGCAAGGCGGCGGCGTCGACGTCGTCTCTTCGATCCCAAGCGTGCCACGTTACACCACACTACCACCACGAATCTTACACAGCGCCATTGCGATCGTGTGTACACACGAGCGTACACTCGCACTTTCCTCCTCTCTCCTCGCTCGTATCGACGTAATTTTTCTCGTGTCGTTCGAGACGAGACGAGACGAGACAAGACAAGTGTCCTGGCAGGAGTATCGTATCTTCTATCTCGGTCGTCTTTTTTGTGACACACGTGGAAAACGAGTCGATTGTATCGAACTTTCGTGCTTTCTTTTCTTTCGTTTTATGATTCGATCATTCAATTGTTCTCTTTTCTCTTGTCTTCCTTTTGGTGACTCCTATGTTAAATGCGCGAAGATGAGTGTGGTGTGTAAGTGGTGAGGGCGTATGGGGGTGAATAAATCGAGACACGCGCTTTTTGTTCGGCAATGCTGACAAAAACGATTTTAAGATCTATAGGAATTGATTTTTAAATAGATTTGGTTTATAGCCGGGGTAGTTATCGAATCTTCCCAGATTTCGAACGAAATCTTTCCTCCAGATTTTCTTATTGGTTTTGCCATTCGTAAAAGTTTGCTCGTGCGTGATTTTAATATTTAAAATTACGCCGCATCGACTCTATTCGTAAGAGATGAACAGTTCAGGTAAGTTTTCTTAACACGCGATGAAAAGAATTGCATAGAAAGATAAGGTGGAACTCGTTAACAGTTATCAAACTACAAGAGTTAAAATTAATTTGGATGATTTTATAAATTAATTAAAACCCAGTAAGATTAACAATAATTCCAGAGTAGAAATTCGATCGTCATTTAACACGAGATGAGAAAGAATGAGATCGAAACGATAGAAATTGTTATAATCCCTCTACGCGTATCACACCACCATCGGAGCTGGGAGAGCAACAGCGTGGCTGTATCGATTCCCACCAGCGGCGGGGCAACCGTTCCTTCCTCCTTAAATCTGTCTGAAATACTTTAACTGCATTTCCTCATTGACTTTATTGCTGGATCCCTAGCTAATTGTTTATTTAAAATTTATTCACGAGAATCGATTTTCTACGAATAGTTCTCGTGGTTCCTCGTATATCTAACTCGATGGCCTCCCTTTTTTCATTTGGCGATACACCACCCTTATTTTCATAGTAGTAACGCGTCCCGCCCAATAACAGTCAATGACTCACGCGAGTGCAGCGAGAAAGTAAATGACTGGAATGACACGAGGTTAGTTCAGACGTTGGAAAATAATCTTGTGAGAATCATAACTTCAAAATTATATCGCGTAAGGTCGATTTTGCCAGTGCGTGCACTAATGTCCCTCAATAATCTATGCAAATGTTACCAATAAAAAAGACACTTCTACAATTTTAAGTTAACATCGACGACGTGACGCGATATGTTCATTTCGGTAAATATCTATTCCTATTTCGTCATTATCGACGGACCATGCCATCGGAAAGCGGGAGAACCGACGCGAGGAAAAAGAGCCAGAAACTAAGAGGATAATTTCATGGTACCAAAGAATTGAAAGTCGAACAAACTTTAACTACTTGAGAAGAAAAAACGAAGGATCAAAGAGCGCTATCCATAAATAGCGGAAGATGAGAAGGATGAAGAAAAGAAAATTTGTCCACTCGGCAAACGCATTATCTTTTCCTCTAGGTCTCGAGAAACCCACCACCACCACCACACCACCATCACCACCACCACCACACTAACACTTTGGGTTTCCTCCCTCACCGACGAAATGGATCTCGAATTTTTATCAGCGCGATCTTATCCTCGGCGCTGTACCTCGCCAGTGAGGGAAGCGATTCCACTTCCGCCACCTCGATGTAATCGATGAACACGCGATCTGGTACCAAAAAGCTACTGTTGTCTACTACTTCTACCATTACCCACTATCGGTAGTAACAATTTTTTCTTTTGCTACTATTAGACAATAAAGTTCAAAAAGGTATGGCGGCCTTATTACGAAAACGGTTTTACAGGTTGAACAGATTAAACGGATGTGCAAGTAGACAGCAAAGAGACTGTTTAAATCCTGATGGCCTACGGGCAAGAACAGCAAGGATTCGCGGCAAAGTGTGACCGTGATGTTGACACTACAGTCTCCACGCTGTCACTAAGGAAGAGGTTCTGCGCGCTGTGATTTTCTCTCTCTCTCAACATATACACGCACACAGAGGCGCAAATGTTGCTCTACCTCGTGCTCTCGGTCGATTATTCTCCTCTCCCTACTCTCTCATCAGGGTGGGGCACGCCGGTATCCAGCGGCACGGAAGGATACCCGGTCGATAGCACGCACCTATACCGCCCACACTTTCGACGCCGACGCCGACGCTGACGTTGCCCCTGCCTTCGAAACGGTTGCGTGCCCTGCGTGCGTTCGAGCACGAAAAGCACAAGATGATTATCGAGGTGAACGCGTGCCACCGCTGATGCGTACGCGATCGTGTCTCCTTTTGTCATCCCTCACGCGTCCTCAAAACCCGATGCTCTCCTAGCTCTAGCCAACAGCACTATATACTGAACTTCATCCCATTAGACTAGGACAGCTGATGATACTCAGCCTATTCCTAATTGCTCACCTGTTCCACTATCGGATTCTGACTAGTCCGTTACCCTCGCCTTCAGATTCACTTCATTCTTCATCATCCAGGACACATTTCTACCCTCTACCAACGAACGAGCTGCCCTAGTCTTTCTCCCACTTGGACGGTCGACCATCACCCAATTCCTAGTTCCCCTTCAGTTCTTTTCACGAGTTAAGGTCTTAACGCGCGACTTCTTTTCAACGAGACGATCCAACAGGATGACGAAACCCCACCGGTCCTAACTTTCCGTATCTCTGTTACAGATAACAGACGTCGAAATACTGCGAAACCTGGAAATGCTTTACCTTGGAATGCCTCTCAGGAAGATCCAAAGTTCCGATGACCCTTCGAGAAACAGAACACGTTACGACTAACGGTCGATGGATTAACAGATTGAGCACCGGCCCCGCGATAATGTGGGATTTTCACGGATATTAAACACACTTCGGTGAAACACGAACATGCATAGCTGTCGGTAACGAAACCATCGTTCTTTTGTTTGCTAAAAACAATGAAGTTTCGAAACCGTATAGAATATATTCGAGATACACCAAATGAAGCGATTCAATCAATTTCGACGCACCTACAAAAATTTATTTGAACTCCCTATCTATCCATCAACGTCTAACCAGCCGATTCCAGAACTCAGTCGCGACGTTTATGGCGAGTATAAATTGGAATTTGTCGGTGATTCTTGCGACTGCGATACCACGTTCATCCGAGAGGTATTATTACAGTTGCGTGACACGAATCGTCGTGTTCGTCCAGGACTTTAATCACGCAGGTAAAGACCCCTATGGTATTTCGATGAAGCACGAGAAAGAAAAACTCGAACCGTTCGAGAAATTACGAAAACTTTCCTAAACTAATGTACGCAAGATTTCATTTGTATGATTTAAACTTCGAAGCTAGAGAAAACATTCGAAAAATCGACACGTTCGGCACGACAAAATAACGAATCCATTTGTACCTTAGCAAACGTTACACACCGATCAAGCGCGTCAAAATGTCTGAAGTCAACGAACTTTTATCCAATCTAGCAGAGACTATCGAGTTTCGATAAATGTCCTCGGAAGCTGATATTCGTTAAATATTCCAAGTCGAGTTTGACGAAGTTTTCAAAGCTGAGCTTCGATCCTAAAGCGAAGAAAATTTTGGAAGCTCGTAATTTCGACAGCAAGCAACAGCCTTAAATACCGCCTTTAGCAAGCGTAGTAAATCTTCGCGTGAGAAAACTCGCATTCGTTGACCTGTGAAGAGAGGGCATTCCTTTGTGCTTAATTCGAGCACGGAAAGGGACAGACAGGCGATTAAACCGAGAGCACGCGTCACTTTGCTGCCTTTTCTTCGAGGTCTCCTTCCTGTTGATACCAAGAGGGATGAAAGACCGACGACACGACCGAAAGGCAGCAACGGGGTCCGCTTAAAAATGCGCGTTGCATCCGGAGGAGAAACGAGGACAACGTTGTTTTTCTTTTACATCGAGTCGTCGGCTTTGGAGCGAAAAAATGATTGTGTAAATAATAAACGCAACAAAAAAATAGAAAAAAAGTAAACATTAATTAAATAAGGAGATACAAAAAATCTAAAAAATATTCGTTACGCTGTCGGAGTAAGGATTGCACGACGAAAAATCGATGAAAAATCGAGGATTCGGTTCAAAGCGTGACCGTTCTTCACCGTCGAGTAATCCGATGCCATCGATAACGGCGCGATGCAATTTAAGCTTTCGCGAGGTGTGATACGAGCTTAACAGTACTGCTTAAAAGCGACGGTTAACGATCCGACTTGGTATCGCGTTACGAGATTGTTTTATACAACGATGAATTATCAGCGCACTGATAATTCATAGAACTCCTTATCGAACAACACGAGGCAGCAAACATGACAAGGTTTCAATTGATACGTTTTGCGAATTTCTTTTGCTTTTTGAATTCGATAAAGTGCCTTTGCAAATCATCGATCGTCTTTTGATAATTCACGTACATTTGTTAACGTCTCTGGTGCTGAATTCGACAAAAAATTTTCCTAATTTACCACGCGTGTCCGTACTTCACTTTTGAACATACTTTCAAAAGATAAAGATAATTATTTGTCTAAATATAACGTTATAATAAATTGATTGATTTAATAATATCGAAACAGAATAAGGAATTACATAAAACCATGAAATTTACATAAGCGAGTCAAAGGAAGCGAACATAAATTTAAAAAAACGTAAGGTGTCTAATTTACTTTCCAACTCGAACTTGAAACCTAAACACAATAATTAATTCTTTCTTAAAACATTCCAATTAAATTCGTCGACCTATCGTAAATCGAAATTAATATTACACGATCCTTTCGACCGTTTTTTTCTTAGATGCTCCTACTTCTCTCCTGACCAAATCGAAGGTTACCTATAAGTAAAATTGATTCGAAAATGTCGCGTAAGTTTCGGTGACAATGGAAATCGCCTTGTGATGGACAATTTTCCTTGTCAGGTGAACATAACTTCAAAACACTCGGTTTTCATCTAGAATCTCATAAACGTTGCTAAATATTAAGTTCGTTATTTTCACTCTTATCGTAATTTCTTTCTTATCAGACGATCGGCTTTTAAAGTAAAGTACACAGTTACAAAGACGAAAATAGGAAAGCAAGCCAACGTATAAAAATCGTCTTATCTTCGAGATACGCGCCGTCCTTGGCTCGATTTGATTGCAAAGATAATCGAATACTCGAAAAACGAATAAAGATTTCGTACGATCGCATCCTCCACTTTTCATTCTTCTAAAATAAAATTCAATTTATTATAAGGCCACGTAAGAGATCGAAGGATGTCTGAAGATTCTCCATGAACGCCGTTCCTATGTAAAAAAAAAAGTTTTGAAATTCCTGCTAATTTTAAGTCACCCGGTACGTTCTAGCAAGAGCTAACCTATAAAATGCGTTCGAACGTTAGCACGGGTCACCGTGTATACACGAGCAAGAATGCTCTCGAAGTCGAGCACTCTGACTAAGGTATGCCCCAAGGTAATAACCCTCGAGTAGTTTACGTCACTGTTTGCGAGCTACCGTAAGTTCGTGGCCGCAAGATGGCAGACATTCGCCCCCTTTGGCACGTCACGTGACGTCGTATTTTATGAATAAACGAAGACGCACGCGATTTTAGGTTATGGTGAAACCCTTTTGTACATCATACGTGATAAACACGTGCCAAAAGAAAACAGTTTTCACCAAAAAATTTGCAACTTTTTACAAATGTGAAAAATTGCCGTTAAAAACACAATTTTGATTTAATTATAATTCACTATATATGACTTCATATTTTAAATTTTCGATGTGTTAATTATCTTTTTTCTTAGTACAACGATGAAGCCGAACCAAAAGTATAATCAAGGATCACATTTCAGTATTTGAAGGAGACTTTAAGATAATATTGTTAAACATAATTATAATACGATCAACGAGCTGCTTTTAAATATTTCGCCGATAAACAAAAGATTTCATTTACTAACCTAAATATTTTAGAGAAAAAGTTCTAATAAATTTACATACAAAAGAACAGAAACAGTCAGGTTAAGAAACAAACATCAATAAGGATTTTTCGATGTTTGCAAAATTCGAAGAAACCTTGTTAACCTAAAAATAGGAAATCAACGATTAAAGAAGCTTCGTTACTTTCGTCCTTGCGCTCGACAACTCTTATAGCCTTTGGGATAAAATTACACCTTAAAGCTAAGATCAAACAAAATTTAAGTCCACGAGAATCTGCGAATTTTCGAAAGATACTTGGTTCGTATCTTATCTGCGTTTCTCTCGATGTTAACAACGAATTCTAAAATTAAATCTATCGAAGATCCTAGGAAAGTTCTTAAACGATTAGTTTGTAGGAACTTTAATTAAGACAAATGCCTATTTAATCGCAAGGCGTAAAACCACGTGACGATGTAGGAAGTGGAACGCGATGCGACGTGTGCGTTACATGCAATTCGTTGGCCGGATGCGCTCATTTTAGCGTAGCTTCGTTTAATTTCCAAAAGGAATCGTTGTAAATTGTGGACGATTCCAGAACGAATATAACGCGACGCTTCCGCAACAGCCGACAAACTTAACCTTTGGAATGCAAATTCGCATTAAAATATAAATAGGCAATTTCTTCTCGCAGCGCATCTCTAAAGAAAGAATGGGTACAAAGATCGTTGTCTTAATTTTCATAGTCCGAAGAAAGCGACGTTTGATCAGATATCACGACAAATTAAAATGGCGGATTTAATCGAACCAACACGATAATTAATTTCTCGATTATTGCGTAATTATTTCAACCGAATTTATTACTTTTACCAATTAATGGTTTATCGAACGATAAAACGAATTAATTGGGAAAAAAGAAAAAAATTGATAAGAAAATTGGTCGTTTCAATGAAATATCTGTTTTATACAATGGATTCTTCTCTTATTACACGATAGAAAAATTCTTTCGGTCTGACCCGTAATCGACATCGACGCGCCACCTCTCGTCAAGCGGACGAAGCTTTCGGATTCTGCTACACCGACTTGCGTGATAACATGCCATCTTTGCCAATCGCTCCCTAGATAACCTACAAATTCTTTCGAAAAATAAAACGAAAATAAAAGTTTTAACGTATATAAATAGAAACGTTATTTATGCAACGAAATTACTACTTTTCTACGATAAAAGATTCTTTCACGATTTCCAAAAATGTCTGGTAGCGACATCATTTCGAATATCGACTGCGTTGCCAAACGCCATCGATTACAAATCGAAATACAACTGAAAAACAAATCTTCGCGATGCAAAGTCATCCTGTTATTTCTAAAAAAAATGAGTGAGTCAAAAATCGATCGAAATTTCCCAAAAAAATACTCTTGCGATACAACAGACCAATAGGAAACTGTTCTTATGTATTATTTGGCATAGCTTTAGAATATTCTGGCATCGATCTTGTGTTGCTCGAGCGTTATGCAAGATGAAAATCGCGAGGCGATGCTACACGTATGTGTGTACTCTAATTCCATTGGACTTGTCTACGGATGACGGGCTAAGTTAATGTATAAAGAAGGCTGTAAACAGCGCTCTAATGACGGGCATATGCTTGCCAACTTATATTTAGATTTCGGTCATCTGTATCGTGAGGAGATTAGTTCTCCTATCATCGAAGCTGATCCATCGCGCACGGATTTGCGACACCGATAAACTTACCCTTAGAGACTCTCTAACTCAGGTACGTCTCAGGAAGGAAACGAGTAAGAGATCGACCATCATTTTCTGTTCCGCGTTCCCATTTAAATGCGAATGGCAACCATTTTGCTTTTGTCATCCCATAAAAGGAACTATCTGGTACGAACCAGATAAACCAGATAAACTGGTACACTAACCTGATAAATGCGAATTTTTCGATTGAAATTTTGTTCAAAATCTTTCTTAAAATCACGAAAAAATTATAATCGTTTTTTCGATCAGATTCCTGATAAAATGAATAATTTATCGGCAGGAAGTTATAGACTCCGTCGAACTTGTTAAATCAATCTGTGAATCCTACAGTGGAACCCGAGTCGCTGGGGAAATTCAAACTATAAATTAGTTTTTTAAAATAATACGTTAAAAATAGCATATTTCTATCAACTTTTCCACTTCCATGTTTATGAATTTCTTGGAATACATTTTGCTAAATTGTGCATCTTTGCGCGAAATACGAGTGAAAGGATATTTTGATTCCCGTATTAAAAAACGAAGAAAAATATTGCAACGTGTCGAGTGTTGCTAAACCTGCCGTGTTTCAACGAGAACGCGAACGAAATACGAGTAATGTCAAGGATGATCGATGTTAGTACGATCGAAATGTGTCGCGATAAATTATTTCTGCGAGCTATAGAGAACACCGTCGCGACCAGGTTTAGATTACCGACGTAAACCGCCTTTTTCGAGGTTATTGTCAACTTGCGATTTGCGTTGAACTACGACTTCCACGACGTTTCCGAGGAAACGCGTGCAACGATTCGTAACGAAGGAGAGAATATAACTGCCTCGGCGCACGTTTACTCATCGAAAATGGAGTTCCTGGAAAGTCGTCAGCGACGTTCGACGGAACAATCAGGAAAATCGTTTCCGGGTTTTCTATATTGGCATGACAAAAAAGTAATTTCGGTTTCTACAATTAAATTGCTTTTTTAAAATTACTTTGCGTCAGTGTTGTACGTTTATAAAGATAGAATGTCATCGTACAAAATGGAAAATATATATTCGATTAAAGTTCGTTATTTGTATAAAAATGCACAGAATTTCGAGTTTCCGTCGAATCTGTCGCGCACCTTTTGTCCTCGATGAAGATAAAGTAGCATTCCAATCCAGTGACAACAATCTGAAATTCTGTTAACGCTGGTCTTGAGAAACTCGGACACAAAATTTATACTAAAACTTCTGAAACTGTTTTCAAAAATGTAATAACAAGTAGCGTATAAATGTATAAATAAATGAAATATAGTATTATATCGAATGACCAAGAGCCACGTCACGATTCTCTCCCTCTCCCCTCCATTCATTAAGTCGGTCACGAACTGTCTCGACTGATCCAATGATGTTTGAACTATTACTTTATCATCAAATCAAAACGAACGAAAAATGAAGAAATCAACGAATCAAGATAAGCGACATACACCTTTTAGTTGCATAATTTATGACGTGGGCAATAATATATCGTTTGAACAAATCCTCCGATTACGTAGAAATGTCAGCCAAAGCCATCGACCATAATCAATATTAATGCAGCGCCATTATCGAGCATAAAGCGACATTAATTTCGTTCAACTGCTAGACGTGGATTACAACCGAAAGAAAAGAGTATAATCCAGGCGACAGATCGAAAAAATATTTGCGAATGGATTACGGGGAATCGATTGTTGGCTGCGTGGAGTTCAAAGATCTCGGATTCCTACGCAGAGGCAGCCGTTTTGTTCGTCCAACTATAAATGCAAATCCACAGTGCGCGTGGGTGCATATGCCGATGCTTAAGATCGCTAATGGATCCTTCCTTGCCTCCTTCTCCTTCCTCCGGAATGATTAATAGTCAACTGCGCGGCTGCACCTCTCGTGCCAACCGCTGTTAAACGCATAGTAGAGGTAAATTTCTTCGTTACAACGACTCTAGGTTTAGCGAGTCCCAAGAGATTTACTACGTACCTAACTTAAAAAAAAAACAAGAGACAAAAAGGAAACATCGATCTTGTTTCGTCTCTACGAGTAATTTGTGGCTTTCAAAGACGTCAAATGTCCCTGTAAAATTCTTGCGATGGCAAAGGCCAATCGCCGCGACTTGGGTTCTCGTTTTTCGAGTTTTTAGACGTGGATAGATTATGAAAAGCATGGAGAGGCTGTTCGATACGTTTGATATTAACTGGATCCTTTTAAGCATCTGTCGTAGGCGCTGTTTTACCAAAGTTGTTTCACTGACGGTAGATCGCTATTTATACGCTTAGTGGTGTATTGTCGACTTCCGTGAAGAAGTATTACTATGAATCTAGCGAAGCTGACGTACGAATTTTGACGCAAGTTGAAAGATGTAACGATATTTTTATAGAACGGGAAAGTAAGCAACGACCGTTCTATAAATATCTTCTTTGGCATCTAGCGTCTTGTCAGTTAGGTCACGATTTTATACTCGAAGGATATATCGATCCAACGCGAGGCAATTTGTTTCGTTGAAATGTTCCGTAAAATCGACGAGAAATTGACATTGGGCATATCAAACGGTTAGTATTATCTTTGCAAGACGTATAGTAGCAGTATCTGTAGTATAATTAAGAAAAAAATCGCAAAAATTAAGCCGTAAACTTAAAATTTTGCAAAAATGAAAGTTCGAATTTGCAATATCTTGGATTACGAATTTGAAGTCAAAAATACGACATCGACAATAGTTTTGTAGTAATACGCAGGTAAAACAAACATTGATAATTTGCAGATTTTAAAAAATCTGCATCCGTGAATCCCGAAAAGTAAATTTTTACGATCAGCAGCGACTATAACAATTAATTTGTTATAGAAAAATTAAAGCTCGTAAAAAAATGTTAAAAATCACTAAAAATCGTAAAATTCCTATTTTACCTTGGTCATTCGTAACATGTGAACTATTTGTAACGACTTTATAGTTGCGCACCACCTCGAGTCATAGCTTATTTTCTCTGTCGGATCGATGCGATATTACTTTTCGAAGGCGTTCACCTTTAATCCGCTGCTGCGATCTAACAAGGCAAAGAGAAGGGAGGAGAGGCACGCGAACGAAGTAAGATGACTAATTCATTGCTTCTCGAGGTCGTCTATGCACGTTCTAACTCACGTAACGAATTATCCTGATGTAAAACACTTCCGAGCTAAGTTTTAACTCACGTTAGAATATTTACAAGAAAATGTCAATCGTAATTGGTAAGAATCACCAAGCGATGGTCATTCTTACGAATCGGGTCCGTTCCTCGCAAGTGGTTGCCACATGTCCCGAAAGACACGTAGCAATCCAGGGGACGGTCAGTTCTACGAATACGAGACAATGCCGAGCCCATTGTAAGACTTTGGAAAAATCTCTTCTCCGATTGGTGCGGCTCTGGCTACGAAAAAGTGCATAAAGGGGCACGGTCCCCTCGTCATTAAACATTCGAAAGAACTCGGTCGTCCGACACGCTACGACACGTAAATACATACACGCAAAAACGGTCATTCGGACACCTAAATACGGACATTCAAACGGCCACGCTACAAGAATTGACTACATTCGAACGATATCAAAGAGCAATCGTGCTCCATTTTTGTACGCGTCCGAATTCAGAGAAAGAATCCGCATTCTAAATCTTGTACTAACCGTGAACAAAATAAATTCGATCCAAATAACTAATCTCACGCCAGTTAATTTTGTCGTGAGATATAAGAATTATACGCAACTTCTTTCCAGTAATCAAATTCGATTAAAATTAATGACTTCAACCGTTGGTATATTTTAAAATTTCCTTGCAAGAGTAAAATAAATATGAAAAAAAAATTAAATATATCGAAAAAAGTAAAAATTAAATATCATCGATATTTTCTGTGACAACATAACCGACCGACTGAAATATCTTTAAACGCAAAGTATACGAAACCGCGTTCAATGGATTCTTAAACGAGATATCAAGGTCACGTCGTTTAAGTCTTTCTCGGAAAAAAGTTGACTGCCTTCGAAGCACTCCAAGCATCACGATGTAAATCGTATCGATGAAGAAGCCTACAAAACAATGCTTCATTACTTTACTAGTGTAAAAAAATGTGAAATGTAAAACGTAAAACACGAATGAATGAGTAACTTGGTACGACTTCGTACGAAGTCGAAGAAATAGTGAGCGAACGTCACGAGAATTACTCTATTATTATTCGAAGGAAAATTATCTACCGACCAAAATAAAACGAAGCGGTAACACGCATACGACGATTTGTCACGGAAAATTTACGTCGCTGAAGTCTACGACGAATCGAAGGACGCGGTTTAAGTGGCGTGCCATTGATCGTCCGAACGACGACGCTGCAATTTGCGGTTCTTATTTCAGTTTACCAAACCAATTTAACGAGTTACCAATACTTTCCGATAGGCGCCATTACGTGTAACACAAAAGTATGATCCACCGGTGGTACGCGTCATTGGACGAGACGAGAGCTTAAATGTGTACCACCGGTGGTATACACCATTAAAGCGAGTAAACGAAAGCGTGATCCACCGGTGGTACATTCCGTCCTACGGGAAAGCCTCCAAGTGTGAACTACCGGCGTAAACTGATCAACGCGATCCAATTTTCAATATTAAAAAATAGCAACATTTTTGAAATACGGCTTTTGTATCATAGCGAAACAAAACGACATCTGTGTAAGCATAGGAAAAAAAATGTTACGAAACATCCGCAATAGCAGAGACTCCGCACACCAGTAGCGACTATCTAGCAAGGATCCCCCCGTGTTTTGAAGTCACATTGCGCCTTAGCGAAGAGGTTAATACTCCGTAAGGTCGAATTGTTTAGCCGTCTTGAAAGGACAAATCTAACGAGTGGAGGGAAATCGCAGAAGCGCGTAAAGAAGATTGCGTCGCGTGAATCGTGGCGCAAAACAGCCGCCCTTATAACTCAATTTACAGAAAAGCATCGACTATTCGCCTCTCCGCTCTCTTGAACTTCAAATCCGAACCTCGCGACAACCGCTATTGACATTGGCATAGGCATAATTTCGAACGAAACTAGAAAATTGTAGTCAAGTGGTAATGCAACGAAGTGACGTCATTGGTAGGAGACAAAGTTGTGTTAAGCTTTGTTAGGTTTTACGCATCGATTCCAAGAAAAACAGAGTCATGGATCGCCTTGATAAGTCACGTACGACAATTGAGTGCGTCTGCGCGGAAAATATTTGGAAAAATTGGTGTATTCGTAGGCTGAGGGATTAGAGGAGAAAAATTGAAGGATCAAATCAAAGAACTTGTGTTTAAAGTTGCGAAAAAAAAGATCGAAGATGGAAAGAACTTAAAAAAAATTATAAAGAAACGGATACTTTAGAATTTTTTACGTAAGATCGATAATATAAAACTGTATGTAAAGAAATAATTGAATCGAGACTCTTTATGTAAAGAAATCTAACTTGAGACGCTAATGATCCGTGAGAGCGACGTCGAAAATGTAATAAATCAATCTTAACTCGTAAAGGTATGGAAGATTTTTTAGTCGATATTTGAGTATAGCTTGGTGTATTCAACGAAACCGATAACATTAATTCGTCTTATCTTTCGATTTTGACTCCAGACTGTGTTGACTGATCGTTCCGAAGAATCAACCGTGTCAAGTTCAGTATTTATTGTCTTCGTACGTACTTCGTTCCTCAATCGCTCTTTTCATTCTTGAATCGAAAGCGAAGCTAATAATCAACTTTCGTTCTTCATTACGAGATCATTCTACAAACTTATCGAAACTGTCGAATTTCTTAAAACAGTCTAAAATAAGCAATTTCATAAACTTGAACGTTCTTGCAATATAAAAAAAAGAAAACAAAAAAAGAAATATTTAAAAAAAATGCGATACCTCTCGTTTCGAGATACGTTCCAAGAGATACAAAGAAATAGTTAAATATTTCTTTCTTTCGTACGTAATTTATTTCTCGATCGCCCTTCCCCTTCTTGAATCTAAAAGCAACGCTAATAATCATAAATGCTAATAAAATCCAATTTTAGTCTCAGATTACGAAATACATTCTGCAAGCTTATCGAAACTGTCGATGATGCCCTAAAATCGGCAATTTCATAAACTCAATTGTAATACACTTGCTGCAATTGTTGCAAAATAAAAAATTAATTAAAAAAAAAAAAACGCAAAATCTCGTTTCGAGACACGTACGAAGAACTCAAATAGGTAAAAGTCCACCACCAAAGCAGCAACGCATTTCTCCTACGGAGCACCCTGCCGATCGTAAAGCCGCCAACTATCAATTTCCGTTTTGAATTACGAAAGGCGTAATGCATGCGCGCGACGCTCGAACGAATCTCCGGTGGCCGTCGTCACGTCGCCGTCTTCGCGTAGTCACGAAACCGACGACACAGTCGATAATATCGTCTTTCTTCGATAACTCGGATAATGGACAGACGATCGTCTTGGCAAAACAATCGTTAAGGGTGTCTCGTTCGACGCGCCTCGACGCTTCTCCTTTCTCCCTTCCGACCCCGGCTCGCTGTTCATTCGTAACTCCTTGGGAACTGTGTTCCTCCTTCGGAACCGGATTGGGTCCTTCGGTAGAGTTGAACGAGTCTATTAACGTCTCTTCCATACGAAGAAATCGTCTCGAGTTCGAGATAACGTTCGATTACTCCTCTCCGGTA
>JAITYT010000594.1:315352-326279 GCA_025433975.1 Liostenogaster flavolineata | reverse complement strand
CTCTCTCTCTCTCTCTCTCTCTCTCTCTCTCTCTCTCTCTCTCTCTCTCTCTCTCTCTCTCTCTATCCCATTACCTCCCTCTCTTACCATGGCTTTTCTTCCTCTATCTCTCTCCGTCTTTCTCCGTTCCTCTCTTTCTCTCTCACCTTCCCTCTTCTCACACGAGAGCCACTGTGTCGCTCCGCGGGGGCGGTCGCACGGCACGGGAGACGAAGAGAGGTAGAACGAGAAGACTCTCGGTGGAAGAGAGAAAGGCCGATGACGAAAGGTGGGGAGGGGGGCTTTGCCGCGCCTGCGGAGCGCCGTCCTCTCCCGAGGCCGGTCGAGTCGAGTAGGTGCGTTACGATTGGTCGACGTCCATGTGTGGGGGCGGCCTGCCGGCGGCGTCGTTGAAAATATAAGCCTGTGTGAGTGACGGCTGATTAGCCAGAGTCAGGACGGATCGTCGGTAGTGCGAGAACGTTCCCGATAGCCCTTACTCGGTAACGGGGTCTAATAGATCGAGTTTGTAGAGAAATCTCTCGTTCCGTCAATCCAAGGTCCGAGATCGTGGAAAGTGGTGGAGAGAAGACGGACGAGCGACGAATCGTTCGCGTACGCTTCGTTAACACCGCTTTAAACTAATCAAAATTAATCATAACCCCGGTAACAATTGATCGTAATTGGTTTGGATTTCATTACGGCGACGTAACGTGCTGATTGCCGATCGGAGTAGGGGTTTTCGTTCCTCGAGCTGTGCTTTTCTTTCCTCCTGCCGGACTATGGTGACGTCGAGTGCGCGCGCGCGCGTCCTGTCCGATCCGCTTTGAGGGATCCTGGGAAAAGCCGAGATTTTCTTCCTTTTCGGGCCTGAAATCAATCTCGTATCGTCGGTGTCGGCTCGAAGTTTAGTTTCCATGAAACAATAACGCCTTGTCTCCCACCTGGAAGTTCCCAGGGTGCTTCCAGAAAACTGTTCTTTTCCTTATCGGCATGTCGAACATTTCAACGAAGTAGAAGAATTTTATCGGTGGATTCGTTAGGATCATTCCGATAAGTTTCACGCGTCCCTAAAGAGCATCGAAATCACTCGGCGCTCTAACGGTTTGCCGTTGAATTTTCGGACAAAGAACGAGCGGATCCGATCCATCGTGATACACCGGATCAACAGGATGGACGGCGGCCCGTTCGACGACCCGATTTTCTCGGATTTCGGTGGGCGAGGTGGTACGGGTGTACACAGTATCCAAGTTATGCTGGGCCTACACGGCGGACATCACGGCAGCGATCTCATGCCGACTGGAGGTCACCTTCACAAGTTGGACTCGTCGAACAGCCCGCCGCCTCATCACCAGCCCAGTCACCATCATCTGCAACAACAGCAGCAGCAGCAACAGCAGCAACAACAGAAGGAACTGAAGGAACTCGAGTTGGCCAGTATGTACGCGCCGTTGCCTCAAGCTCAAGACGTCACCACGTCGACCTCGACGACCGTGGCGCCCACGTCTACCACTTTGCAGCAGGGCTTGCAGATTGGGAATTCCCTCAAGAGGAAACCCGACGATCCTATGAATCCTCTAGCTCCGGGTGAGTCCTTCCGGACTTTCGATAGTTCGTTGCAGCGCTCTTGCGGCGCTTATCCAGATCGAATTTGATTTTTGTTCGCGTCGCGATAGCCGATCGTTCGTAATCTTATTCCACGTTGCAGTGAACAACGAAGCCCAACCAGCGAAGAAGGATTCCAAAAAGAAGACTGACAACAATGGGATTAAGAAGAAGAAAACTAGGTATCTTTTCGATCTTCATCTTCTCCCATTTTCCAATTTCAATTTTAAAGAACGAAGAAAATCCGCGAAGACTTTCCCGTCCCTGCCGAAATGAAAATTTCGATCCGCGTTTCCTTCCAGAACCACTTTTACCGCCTATCAGCTGGAGGAGCTCGAAAGAGCGTTTGAACGCGCGCCGTACCCGGACGTCTTCGCCCGCGAGGAACTCGCCTTGAAACTGGCCCTGTCGGAGTCCCGCGTTCAAGTCTGGTTCCAAAATCGGCGAGCGAAATGGCGAAAACGGGAACCACCTCGCAAGACGGCTGGTTACATAGCTGCAGGATCGGCTAGCCCAGGACTCTCGGGTAAGCGTCAGGAAGGCAGAATCTTATCCTCGCAGAGGCAACAGAGCCTAGCAGAACCTAACGTCGTCGTTTTTCTTCGCAGGATCCTTCACGTCGCTGAACAACACCCTCAATCCGTTTGCCTCGCCGGCGGCAGCGGCAGCTCCGCCCGATGCCTGGGCTTACTCTCCAGCGTACGACCTCGCACCTCATCTGAACCTTTTAAGTCCTTCCAACTCGCCTTATTCCACCTCCTTCGGGGGACCCAGTAACAACGGCTCGGCCTACTCTTACGCCACGATGCTGCCGCAACACGATGCTTCTCTCTTCTCTGCTCCCAGCAGCAACGCCATGCGCGTTCATCAGGACTACATGAACGCCAATAACAGTCCGCCCCCGCCGTTGGCACGGGGTGATTATCAGACGATGGTTGCCACTCACTCGCCCCCGACGCACCTGGCCAGCTCCATGTCCGAGGACGAGCATCAACAGAGCAAACAGCTCGATTACGTGAGCGGTCTAAGCCCGGCTGATAAATATCAACACGACCAAGCGGATTACTCGCAGCAGCAGCAACAGCAGCAACAACAGCAACAACAACAGCAGCAGGATCAGAAGCAGGAATACGGGATGCACTCGCCGCAGAACCGGCAGCCCATGAAGGATCAAGTTATGGTGAAGAGCGAGCCCAACAGTCAGCAGAATTACGTGCAACTGCCTCCTTTTCTGAACTGACTCGAAACCTCCCTCCTAGATTTCTTCTAGGCGGTTTGCAGCATCGCGCCTCACCGACGGTGTCCAACAGATGGACGTGAGGCTGCCGGTCCCTTCGCGACGAGCGGGTGTACCTACGTTTGTCGACGCGATCGGATCGAAGTTCGTCGTGTACGAGCGCGACGCCATCTTGTCGGATGCAGACTACATAGCCATATTGGTTGATGGAATTTTCTATAAGTTTCTAATAGATTACGGTACTTTTTCTAATCGTAATTCGTAACGTATCTACGTATGCTTTTAATAAATACATGTAACGATGTTGTACATTTTAACATCTTCGTTCGCATAATTGTACCGAATCTTTTTCGGTTGACAAATTAACGTTGACGAATCGAATGATCCGTAACGTGAACCGTAACGTGCCCCCCCCCCTTCGCGCGGTGTTTTATAATAAGAGAATTTATTTGTATGAAAAGAACTAATATTAACTAAGTAATTAAAAGAATCTTTATCCGTTTTACATACTTCGCGTGTGCACTAATTGTAATCACTTAATAAAAGAATTTATGTATATATTTTATCTATAAAATCTGATATTCGAAAATGTCGATGAAGACACTGACAAATCTGCGATAATTAACTTGTATAGTGTGCCTTAATATTGTAAGGAAAAATTGTAAAATAAATGCCTCGTCTTATATCGCCACGTAACGTCCAATTTTTATGTAAAAATAATTCAACTTTGATCGCCATGATATTCAAAATACAACGATTCCTAAATATAAATAAAAATCATCACAACTTTCATTTAAATTCAACTGTCAGGTTATGTCGTGTATTTAATTAATTTTTTTCGCTGAATTTCTTGCCTCATGGATCTGACGTTCTTCACGTTCATTTTAAAAATTTGATCGTTGGTGTATTTTTATTGGTTCAAATAAATTTCTTGGACGTATGAGCGCGTAATATACAAGACTTTCAACTAAAGAGAATAATCTACTTATTTATTAAATAAATATGTACTATTATATATTAATAACTATATATTGTATACATTTTCATATCTCATATTTTTCTACAGGATAATCGTGATCAATTTGAAAAAATATATTATCTTGCGATGGTGTAACGATTTCCTTTTGAGTCTGGAAATATGTAAAATCTACAGGGTCTGTTAATTTTATATCGATCTCCTGCGAATGATATTCTGGATTCCAAACACCATCGCCTGAAAAATGGTTCTCCTTTTCTATCGTGTACAGGCAAAGCGCTAAATACTGAGTGGAAGAAAAATTGTGATCTTTTCCTTTTGGGGAAGAATGTTCCACGTACAAAGTTTCCAATGTCTTTGTAATTACAGATCTAGAAATGAAAAACAATAGTTTCATATCGACGCATAAAGAAATTATAAAATTACAAAAGATTTAAGTACCAGTTCATTTTTAGCGTTTTAATATCTTCGATATTACATTTTTCAAATGCGCAAACATCGAATACTAAACTGCCTGTTTCAAAACGTAATTAATCATTGATGTTACCTTGGATATAGGGCAATTTGTATATTATTACATATATCGTCGATCGAGAAGTATTCCTTTAGGTATCTTAATGTTTCTTCAATTTTTATAAACGGTATTTTAGACCAATATGCGTGTCGAAAGAGAAATTCAACTGCATCGAGTTTATCGTCTCCCAACTCCTTGTATACGATATAAGAAACACAATTTCTTTTAAAGGTAGTATACACTTCGTCTTGCATGTACCTAAGCAAATAATAGATCGGTTTTTATTCTACGTACATACATGCGACAGTAATAGCTTGACTCTTCTTCGGAGAGAAATATCGAACGATTTACTTTTCCCTTGTAATGTTTTAACGCGTTACGGACGCAAGGTTCGACCGACAGAGAGTTATCGATCGCGTCGGTCTTTGGAGAATTGATTGGTGCTGCCTTTTTCGTATTCGTTTAGTTAAGGTGCTTTATTTGACTACGCAATAACGCCGGTACAAAAACAAGGTGAAAACTAAAATCGCTCGGTGTACAAAGAACTTCGTCAATAACGGATACAGAAAAGATAAAAATTACAAGACCGCTCAGAGATAATTCAAGGATTCTCGAAGCTAATCTTTTCGCGTGTAACGATCGTTACCTTGTAAAAAATGTGTTGCTGCATGTAACAGTGTGCATATTAGCCCATTTTATTTTATCTGCATCAGACAAGAGCATAACTCGATCCATTACTAATTTGAAATGGTCGATTAAATGCAAAATTCGTGGATTTTGGATCCATATCTTCAAATAATCATGTTCTTTAAATATTTCCATTCTGCTTATAACATCAGACATAGTAAGTCGTAAAACGCTTAAATGATTTTCTATCACCATGCCCTTTATATTATACATTTCCAAAGTTTTCAACACTTCCTTTACGTTATTCGCATCATACGTAAAAATCGTAGGTTTTCTTTTTATAATGGACCTCCAATCTAATCCTTTACTCTCAAAAATATTAATTATACTTTTTACATTATTAAGACACACCCCAGGATGATGGAGACATTTTTTAATCTGAAATTTATAGTTCAATATTTATAAAGTGGCGTTGTTAAATATAATAAACGTATTATATTGGGTTGTGTAATATGAAATGCCGGATTTTAATGTACGTTTAAAATTTTTTAAATTTGAAAATCAATTTTATATTACACGACCCAATACTTACTAAATGTTTATAAAATATAAAATATACTGAGTGTATACAATGCTTTTACTTACACATTCCGGATGTAATCCAATATCTTCCATAAAAAAGTTTAATAATTCTGTAAACAATCGTAAACTCCTATACGAATTTTTTCCATTAAAAAATTCCTTGTAGGATATATCTAATTTATGTAATACATGATTTGAGAAACATTCGATGTAATGTTCACGTACAAGGGAAGAATCACTGAGTCGCGTGGATTGAACTTTCTCCGAAAGTTTCAAGGAATCGATCATATTTTCTGCAATATTTTCTTCAAGACACATATCTGTTTTTCTTTTAAATATATTTACTGGTGTATTCATGAGAGGTACGAATCTAAAAGAAGAAGAACAGTTGAAAATAATTTTGCAACGAATGCATTTACATAGAAAAGACATATAACAATTATATTAATCAGAACGATATAATCGTAATACATTAAATTAATTATAATAATAAGTAAGCTATTATCAAAGAAGAATTTACCTATTGATTAAATGTATGCTTACAGTGGAAACCCCTATTTCTTGAAGTAAAAAGATTCTATTCTTAAGAACTACATTGCGTAACTTTAAACAGGAAACAGTATTCCTTAACGGAAAGAGTAGTACTTTATTTTCCTGGGAAAGTAAAACACGATACAATTATTAAAAACCAAGACAAAAGGCTTGTCGTTGCAAAGTGTAATTCCAGCGAGATGATACTGAGCAAGCAAGTAATAGTGCAAGTGAAACCTATATTCTAGCATATTTTACTTCTAAATATAAGATAATTTATAGCGATCCAGCTGTACTCGTATCTCATTATCGAATCCTACGATACGTACCACGCATGTTTCACAATTCTTTACAAGCAAATGATGTGGAATTTTATAGAACGCATCTTTTCTTCCATCAATGATTACGTTAGCTCTTGCTAACGAAATCTTTAAATTTTGAGCCAGTAATTCTCGAGACTGGCGGTCCGACGTGTGAGAAACCAGTCTCATCAACATGCTACTGGTAACTTCTTTTCTTGAAATAACAGTAAACATTTTTCTTCCAGTTATTTTCCCGATTCTTTAACATTTCAATAATATTCTATGCTTCCAATGTCGATTCTCTCCAGGCGACCTGAGAAGGTTATGTTCATTAATACATGAATTGATGACAAAAAGATCAAACGATTCGCTTAGGCATCGGATCCTAACGCTACAGACCAAGAACGTTCAACCGATAAACTCACTTCTTCGTTGCAATTTTACTTGCACATCGTTCGGCCTCGACGTACGTAAAACTATACGACGCAAGATCGTCACGTGTCATCCGAAGAAAATAATTTTCTACGAAGTGAAAATTTCTTTCTTTTTCCGGCTAGATTAGAAAACTAGGACCTAGCGATCGAGTTTGAGGTTAGCTGTTCCTCGAGATTAGGATTACGTTCTTTGACACGTGAATTAATAACAGAAAATCGGACAATTTCCTTGAACGTTAGGTCCTAACGGTACGGAAGAATTTTCGTCTTATAAACTCACTTCTTCGTAGCGATTTCGTGTCCTTAAAATCGTGCTTTGTTTACCGTCCGCGCATCGTTTTATGCATCTAAACCATTCGATGAAATATTGTAACGTGCCGTTAGAAGGAAGTAACTTTTTACGAAGTGACGTACGTACGTTTCTTTAAAATCACGCGTGTCACCAACGAACTCGGCATCTTTTTCCGACTAGACTAGAAAACTAGGACCTAGCGATCGAGTTTGAGGTTAGCTGTTCCTCGAGATTAGGATTACGTTCCTTGACACGTGAATTAATGACAGAAAATCGGACAATTTCCTTGAACGTTAGGTCCTAACGGTACGGAAGAAGAATTTTCGTCTTATAAACTCACTTCTTCGTAGCGATTTCGTCGATTTGCAGAAATCGTGTCCTTAAAAACGTGCTTTGTTTATTGTTCGCGCATTCAAACTATTCGATGAAAGATTGTAAGATGTCACTTGGAGGGAATAACCGTCTAAAAACTGGCGCATGATATTTCGCGCAAAGACCGTGGAACGTTTCTTCAAAATCACGCGCGTTTTTGACGAAGCGTGAAAAGTGTGACATTCACCGCTTGAATGCGGACAGTTCGGTCATCTTTCTTTGGCTGAACTAGGAAACTAGGATCTAGCGATCGATTCTCAAGGTGAATCGTCTCTCGAGCCGATTTAAATTTAGATCGAACGCGTAAGGAATGCTCAATCGACGCTCTCTTGAGCTTCGCGATTTAAACTTTTGTTTATCGCGATGGAACAAACGCGTCATATGTAAAAAAAGAAAAGGAAACTAGTTATCTATCGTTCCATTATACAAATATCGAATGCTATTGCGTTGGCAAGGAAGTGACTTCGCTTCTTAGACTTACGAAATAAAATTCAATTTTCCATGCAGAGAACGAAATTTCGACCACTCGTATATGATACGTACATTCGATACGTATATACGTATTAAATTAGAATTAACTAAAAAAAATTATATTAAAAAAAAAAAGAAATTATTCGTAAAAATCGAAATCGTCTTCTTGCCAGCCCCCGATAATAGATCCAACGAAAAAGAAAACCTCGTCGATAATTTTCGTTAACCTTAAGAAATCGACTCGGAAATGATTTTTGAAAAGGCGATCCCTTTTCTAACGAATTTAATATTACTGACGCGTATTCGTTGTCCGTAGAAATTATTTCATCGTTAGACACGATTAAGTACACATTCCCGCGTACTTTACGCGTATTCGATTTTCCCGCGAAAAATAGAAACTCTTATCGGCACTACGAATCGCTTCTATGTTCAGGCGATCGAAAAATTGTCAACAGTAATCTTAGGATTTGCCTACTTCCCGAGATACCGGTTAGTCCCGAGATATCGGAGATAGAGGTTAGTTCGTCTTAACTTTGATTTTACGAGAAAAAAAATTCGTAATGCGAATGCTTCTATAATTTATGTTTTATCGATATCGAATCGAAATTAATCATCTAACTTCGTTTATAGAAATTCTCTTGTCTTTTGTAAGAGAAAATCGAAAGATATGAAAATAAAAAATAGTCGGCACGATGCACGTGCGTTGGCACAGAGGACCAAGAAACTTCTTTTAAAGGGTAAATTACAAAAAAAACAAAAGAAGGAAGTTAAGGCGCAGAATAATAAAACGTTGATTATCGCGCAAGAGATTAAATTCGCACGATTATTGGCGGGTAACGATAAAAAAGTTCGTGACAAAGTACTGAAGAGTTTGAAGAAATGGTTAATACTACGATCTATGAGCTCCTTCGGTAAGACACTGCAGATTTTTACTTGAATTTGAGACAAATGAATATTTTTGCTGTTTTACTTATTATTAAATCTAATCTTTCCTATTTATGAATCAGAATTTATAACCTCGTGGTATCCTTGTTATAGAATTCACGGAGGAAGATTTTATGAGATTATGGAAAGGTTTATTTTACTGTATGTGGGCGTCGGATAAACCATTGGTTCAGGAAGATCTAGCCGAATCCTTGAGCAGAATAGTGCATTGCTTCGACTCCGTTCCAATCATATTATTGTACATTAAATCGACGTTAAAAACTTTATCTACGGAGTGGTTCAGTATAGATCGTTACAGACTCGACAAGTTTGCGATGGTAAGCTCGTAATATTTAAATATACTCGATTAACGTTTTGCAGTCTATCTAATGAAACGATAATGTGTTCGCAGTTAGTCAGAAGAATATTTCGGCAGAACTTTCAAATCTGTAAAAACAAATCATGGGATTTAAAATTGGTAACAGGGATCGCGCATATATTGGAAGAATTATTCGTGGATTCAAAGGCGAGCTTAGGATTTAAAATGCACGTGACAGAATTATATTGGGAAGAACTGTCGAAGGTATAGTTATGTCGATACGAATAAAATAAAAGCTGTTTGTAAATCATGCGACAAAAGTTAGAATAAAGAATATCTACAGGTTAGTTGTGGAAACATAGAAGATGGTATAGTTACGGAATTTATCAAGCCATTCGCTGTTTACATTTCTACTATAGACAACGAAAAACACATTAAACACGTTATGAAGCATATATTTAGATATTTAATATTCCAATCCGATATTGGTATAGATTATATGCAGAAGTTTGAAGCATGGAAGCAGGTAAAGATATCTTCTTTCCTTTTTGTACTTTTTGAAAATTATTAAAATTCCGCGTCGTATTAACGTTTCAATCGCACGTCAACGTAGGCTGGTTTCCCTTGTGGCAATATCGACGCTATGCAAAAAATAGATTTATCCAACGAAAGTGCTAACGAGAGCGACGAAATTCAAGAACAGGATACAAAATCGGATAACGAAAAAGAAAAACCTTTGGATCCAAGAGCTGGTAGAGTTGACGTAGAATTACCACAATTGCCTTTCGATCCTAGGAAAATTATGGAATTACTCAAGCAAAACAGATTTCATCCTTTGTCAAGAGCAAAAACACGAAGGCAAATTATTCATTTGATTAACGAGTGAGTATTATTTTCTACAACTACGTACAATTAGATACATTTAAATTGAGGTAAATATACATCAAAATGATTCTTCGAATATTCAAATATTGCTTAGTCGTAGAAATTAATATTAAGCAATTATCGTTAGATTTGCAGAGGTAGCGGAAGGTAAAATGCCTCTTGGTATAAAGGAAATAAAAATTAGCAATAATAAAAGAAAAGAAACGAATTCTAAAGCTGCTGCGATGCGTCTGTTGGAATTCGAACAAAATTTGTTCTTCGATAGTGCGAAAAATAAACATAAAAAAAGAAAGAATGAAGAAACAGAGGAAGATAAATATTTCGATGATCTATCGATGAATGATGATGCGAATAAAAACTGCAACAATATCGAGACTCTTAAAAACACGCGAAGTAGTTTAAATCAAAAAAGTGAAATAGTACGAACGGATCTGAATAATATGGCTGTTATAGGTTCTAAGAAAATGCAACAAGATGCAAGCGTGACTTCGCATTTTTCTAAGAAGGAAAGTCAAAGGAAGCATACGATTAATAAAAAAGAAATACGTAATAATCCAGTTGTATTCGATGGAACTAGCAATAAAATTATCCTAAAAAAATATTTGGTAAAAAAATTACATACTATGAAACTAAGACGATTACGACATTCGCTTAGTTCCATAAATACATCGAAAGCTAGAAGTATTAAGGATAAATATAACAAAACTAAAATTCTATATGAATTGAGGAAAGGAAAGAAAAAATTCAGTCAGCATGGGTCATGGCTTGTTTCTGAAAATACCGATGCGCCTTTACCTTCGTCTAAAATCAATGATAATACAGAATCGCACGGGCAAGACGATTGTAAATTATTGAAACAACAAAAAAGCCCTGTTAT
>JAITYT010000594.1:262549-274866 GCA_025433975.1 Liostenogaster flavolineata | reverse complement strand
AATGATAACGATAAATATTCATTCGAATTTATATTATAAAAGGAATTTTATAAAGCAATGTTCCTAATTGCATCGCATTTCTCCATTTTTTGTTTTATGAAGTTAATCGATGTGCGCACTGAACGGCTCAATTATAAAGGTCGGTAGCCGTACCAAGGACTTAATCGTAAAAAAGTCACGTAATTTCGCGATCAGAAGGGAGTATTTCGCATTTACAAGCCGCGTATTTGCGTATGATCGTTGGGGTAGGGGTGGAGTTGGCGCGGGCGGCGCGCATATATTTTTACGAGGCGCGACACGGAGTGTAAGAAGGAAGAAGGGAGCGTCGATGCGCGATCATCGAGCGGCGAGTATCACGGCGTTCGTTCAGTTTGTCCGTTTTGTGCGCGTTACGAGGGACAGAAGGGAGACGGCGACGACTATGGTCGCGATAGTGGGGTGCTGGTGGTGGGGTGTGGCTGCAGACGCGCGGGAAGGGGGGGGGGCTCAAGAAAGAGGGGACATCGGGCGGCATAGAAAGAGAAAAGAGCTTGCTCGCGTCTAAGCTAAAGATAGAGATACGCCGCAGCTGCAGGAGTGCCAACAGGTCGATACTCCATAACGCGTTCGTACGGTGGAAGGTTGGTTTAGCCGTGGCGCCAGCGGTACGTCGATCTTCGAGAACTCCCCTTAATCCCTCACCAAGGACGATCATCGATAATTTGCCGTCGCGCGATGGAGAATCGATCGATCAGTTCCAAGGATCTATTTGGACTCTCCTTTCCTTCGTTTCTGTCTTTTCTTCTTTTCCTTTCCTTTCCCTTCTTCTTCTTCTTTTCTTCCTTCTTTGTTTCTTCTTTCCTTGCCTCGACGCCTGCGCGTGTTTGCACGCACGCGATTCGTGAGTCACCTCGCGATCGACTCCTGATGCGGCGTTTCAGTCGTGTGCACGCGGTGCGATTCTTTCTCCGGCTGGTTCTCCGACACGACGACGGTCAGTCGGTTGGTCGATCGTCCATTTTATGCGGGACATCGTCCTCTATAAATTTCGAGTTCGACGCGCTTTTATTTACGAAACTCGCCGAAGTGGTATTAAATCGAAATTGAAGTTGGCAGGGAGAGTCACCGAGTCTTCTCCGACACGACGACGATTAGACGATCGGTCGATCGTCCGTTTAATGTGTCGCCCTCCGTAAATGTTAACCCTTTGACTGATGGGTTTTATTTTAGTTTTTATTTCGAAAAAGGCAGGTTTTTTTTACTTCGGATAATAAAATAAATACTTATTATAAGGCAGTAAGTAACAATTATTTTCAGCTTTTATCGATGTTTATGTTTTTAGCGAATGTTTAAATCAACAAAATCTTAATATTCGATTACATATAGATAATTTCAGCAAATCAGTCATCTTCCAGAGGACCATAAAACTAACTCCTAGAGAAAACCACAGTGCCCGTATCTGGTACGGACAAATCAGGCAGAGGGTTAAGATTGAACTCGTTCACGTGGTATAAAATTGAGATTCGATTCTGTAGGTAGAACCACTAGGCAGTTCGTTACACGCCCGAGTACCGTAAGTAACGATACTCTCGATGTTGTGGTTTGACGCGTTCGTAATTGGCCTGTACCACCGGTGGTACGTTCACGGCTGTCTTATGGAACAGTGAATTCAGACTCCGTCGCGAACGAGTTAAAGATACGTCTGAACAAGGTTACGTCCCAGGAGTTTGCTGTAGCAATCGCAAGGCAGCGCCTGTAGCTATTCGATGGAGCTGGATGGGTGGAGATTGCGAAAGAACGTCACTGGGATATCGATTGTCCTTCGTTCTTTTTTCATTAGGTCGCGCGGTATCGGGCTTCGCGAACAAAGAAAGGAATCCATGATAAATGGAACTCGAAGGCAGGGACGAAGTCGAGCGCCTGGCCGACCGTTCGATAATGCTAATTGTACTACTTCGGTTCTCTCGAGATAAACATATTCCATTATTGTTCGGCTTGCTTTGGCACGCGCCGCGACTCGTGGAAACGAGAGACTCGAGCCCACTGAACAGGAAAGTGGATCTCGAGTCGTAATTAAGAAATTATTTAGAACAAGGGATGTTGGTAAACTTATCATTTTAGGCTGGAAGTTGTGAGAACATCGCTCTTATCTATGTTTTATTCGTATTAGTTTGCGAAAGGTCTTTACCATTAGGTTAATCCAACCCGATGGTAAACAGGTCGGCAACGATTCAGAAATAGACTGTTTAAAAGGAACGTTTTGCGCGTAAGGAGGTCAAACATCCTTATCGTTTCAGCAACGATTAAACCTTCTGCTACGTTTAATCGTAATGCGCGCATTAAATGAACAGATCTTTTGAAAAGTTGGTACCTGGGACGCCAATGCAACTTCCGCGCAGGGATTAGCGCTGATGGTCCGCGCAAGATACGAGCGTCGCGTAAATACCGTCTGAATGGAGATCATTGATGAACATACGTAGGTCCGATCGTTTTATCGCGTTTCTTCGTGTGCGTGGAGTCGTTGTTATTTTACGCGTGTACGCATATTTACGTTTCATAGTGCAATGGGAAGGCGCGAAATGTTAATTTCGTCGTTAATTCGACTTCCAGTCGTATTTCACGGACAACCGCGAACGAAGTAACTTAATTCGTAGCGCGTGTAACGAAAAATTAGGAAATCGAATCCCTACGAAGTAATTCATCCCGATTGTGCACCGATGTTAAATTACGTTGATCTAGGCACGGAAACTCCCGACTGATTCGCAACTCCCTGATTGCATTTTAAACTTTTGATGCGAAGCGCTCGTGCAATAAAAACGTGCGCCACTCTCGGCGCGATTAAAATATCTACGCGAAACAATTCAACCGATAAGATTTCATTCTCGATGACGTTTCCTTCGTCGAAGTAATGACGTTTCGTCGAACTATCTTTAGTTTAACTCTTGATACAGAATTGCAGCGAGGAACTTTAGCGAATGAGTCGAATCGACGAATTTTAAGGTCTTTTAACATCTTTTATTTGTCTCGCGTTTGATATTTTTGTTGCCTTACGAAGATTGCTTTTAATCGTCATAGCAGCGTTCACTCTAAATCTTTCTTTTCAATGCACGAAATCGAATAACTCCACGACTCGCGCGACGTCGACGAGGTTACGTCTCTTGTTTACTCGAGTTCTTTTCATACTGGAAGTAAGGGCGTGACCCTGCGCGCCTTAGGACTTAACCTTAGATGCACTGACCTCTCTCCGAGCTGCGCTTTATTTTAGCCACTTTTAAAAGGGCATACGAACGAAGACGATGAAAACTATGGTCGAGAATCTCGTGCCAAATGTGCGATCTTTTTTCCTCTTTCGCCTTCCCTCCCTTTTCTCTCTTATGCTTTATCGTTTCGGTTCTCCACGCCAAGAGTAATACGAAATTATACAACCAGTCGTAAATCGACGATTCGTGGATCCGTATAAATTTAAAAACCAATGTCTCTTTCGATGCATCCATTTTCCTCTAGCCAAGTGCCTCTGGTCCAACGACAATAAATTGCTCTACTCCGAGAGTGACGATAAAAATGTCAAATCGATACGGGCTATTTCATTTCGAGAGCTCGTCGTATGGTAAAAAATGTAATGCACCCCGTAGGTCAAAAGATCGCGATATTAAAAATTATTTCTATATTGTCCTCGAGGAGTTTTGGTCGAGAGAAACGTTAGGACGAGAGGCGGCGTCACGTTGGCGTCGCGTCACATTGGCGTCGCGGCTCGGTGAGTCGTAAGGTCGTATCGCCAGGCGCTCTAAGATTTCCTCACGATGAAAGCTTCCGACGTGCACACGGATGCGCGCGTAAGTATTACGATAATAAATGCATACACGCACGACGTATACGCACACACGTCGTGTCGCGTATTTCGCGTGGAGTGGACTACGCCCTTGTTTGTCCTTTGCTTCGTGCAAATACAGATATCACAGCGCACTTCCGGACATCGGAACGACGCAAGACTTACGTCGTCCTCCGCTGACGTCTCCGTCGGATTTTCTCGTCTGGTTTTCGTCGAAATTTTCTTAGGCGTACAGGACTCACGTATTTATTCACGATTTTGGAATTTATCTTCAATGGTCTTTGATGGGATTCTCGCGGTAACTGCATTTTCTTGTTTTTGGTAAAGCAGTTGCAGTGGCGTAGAAGATGGAAAAAAAGTGGGGTCCCACGATTTGACAATGTGCAATCTCCCCTTCGAGTTTAATGCTGTAGTTTATGACGTAACGGATGTGGATGAAAATGAGGCTCATTTTGTGGTAAATGACTCATTAAAACGATTTATTTTCTGATGTGCGAATTAGTTACGCACGTGGGGGCAGAGACGCCACCGTGAGACGTTTTAATTAAGTATTTCTCGTTTAATGGGTTAAATCTTTAGTTGCGGCGTTGGTCGAAAGGCAAGAGAAAGGATTCTTCACTTGAAAATTGCTTGATATTTTGTTTTGTAAGATACGTATTTTTTTTTTATTTATCAAAATATCACGTTTCCGCTATCGTGGTTTCCTTCCTGTCGCGCATTCACGTCGTTCGACCTTATCCATCTATTGCTTTACCGCAGAATTTCATTCTAATCGCCGCTAGAGAATTTCCTCACAACCGGTATTGCGATCTCCTTCGCGACACGATCGTTTTAACTTACCGATCATGTTCGTGGGGATTACAGAAAAAACTTCGATAAAGTGAACTTGCGATTCTTGAAATTCTTCTCGTTGCTCGTCGTTGCACCTTTTAAATTTTACGATTGAATCGAAGACGATTCAAGTAGGTACCGTTAAATTTGGTTGGAATTAATATTACTGATCGAGACAATATACGTTTTAGATGCCACGGATGAGTTTTTAACCGAGGGGGGCGGATAAACGCGATTTAAAAATTTGTCCATTATCACGGGTGAATATAATCGCTCACCATGAATCGTTTTTCACGTATTACGTTAGCCAAAGGGTTGCAACATCCGTTGACGCCGCAGATCGAAACTCGATCGCTTTTTTTATTGGCGTATCGCGTGAATAACGAGATTGACTTGCCAAAATGTGTGCCACCAACGTGTTCACAATTATGATTGCGATTATCGAAATACACGTGCATCCATCGTAAAAGCTGACAATTTCTTTTTCTCTCAAAATATTAGTATAAGTATTATCAAAATATTATCAAAGTAATTTCGTTTTTCCCAACAGCTTTACATAAAAACAGAAAAACATAAAAAACAACGTTTTTTCACGTAAAGAAAAATGAAATAACATTGATCTACGATTTCTTGCTGTCATGGATACATTTTTTTAAAGCAAACTCATTAATTTCTCATATTAGTTTCCCTATAAACTAGAAAGGCAATCGATCTTTTTACGTTCGTTGATATCTAGCCAAGAATCAGCGAGGATTGCACGACGCTTTTCCATCACGATCGGTTCGTATCGGCATATTTATAAAGGCGCGTTGCTTAGTTGCTTGCGTCACACGTTTAGCCATTCGTCCATCGGACGTCGCGTCGCTCGATAAGTATCGACGCACGATTTAACATTGCGTCATGAAACCAAATCCTGTTTTCTTGCGAACGTCGTATCGCGTTTAAACAGATCCCAGATCCTAGAGGACTCGTAGATTCCAATGCGCTTCGTGCTTCGACCTCTGGACGGTTGCACGAAATTTAGGTTGCGAAACCGCTTCGTTTGATCGATCGACCATGCTCCACGATTGGTTAAACGCAACGCGCTATGTTGGCTGAACGTAAAGCTCGATTGCCAGACGTTCCAAGTTTCAGACATCTTTAGCAATTTATGATATTTAGCAATGGCGAAAAGTGGATAGTACACACATGGTGACGTACACTGATGGCATGAAATCTCCCTTGGTACTGTTGATATTTTCTTCATCACAGTGGGAAGGGCTGAACTTACGAAGAAGTAGGGCGATTTTATAACCATCCTTTCAACGATCTTGAAAGGATTAATCGATTCTCCCATAAGTGCGTGGAGTTGTACGACGTAGTTCGGGCGAATACTCACAATGACAACAACATTTTAGCGTAGTTGCTAGGAAGACATTTCGCAAACTGTAAAGAATGTGCTGGAAAATGATCGAAAAAGAAAGGAAACTACTTCGTACAAGTTTACCGGCGGCAAATGTTTTCCAGCCAGACGAGTTGGAAGAAGACTCCACGAGCGAGGACGAGCCGAAACCCTCGTTTTGGTACGAACGATGGTAGTGTTCACGCTTCGTCGCTTCTCGTTCGTTTTTAGCCTTTTTGCTAGACTCGAATTGGCCGCTGACATCGGCACGTCGTTATTGAACTCTGCACCGTTCGTAGACGTACATTTTCGGCGCGATCGACGCCTGGCATTCGAGTACTAACTCTGCTGATAAGAATAACGAAGAGAAAAAAGAAATTAACGACGTATCGGTACGAACAACATCCGATATTCCGAGTACAAATTTTGGCCATCGGGCAAAAAAAAAGAATCGACGTCGTATCTGGCGACACTTTCACACACTTAAAATCGTTGATACATTCCCGAACGAGTAGCTCTTATCCGAAGGCACCATATGCGAGGCACTCTAGCTCCTCCCACTGATGAAAAAAATAGAATCGTGTTATTTATCCTCGTCAGCGTCGTTGGGTGAGCGAACTTCGGCCATTGGCTCGTTCGCATGTTCCCCGAGTGTTTGCAGTACCGGTTGTAAATACGGAGGCCAGTTTATCTAAGTGGCTACGCGGTTGGCTCCTCATCGAGCAGTGGCAAGCGGTTCTCCGATGTGCAACGATCGCGACAACAAACGGTCGAAGCGCCATCGTCGCCTCTCGAATCTCGTCGAAAGGAAGATTCATCGTAGTCGGGATGAATATGTCGAAGGTCGCACGAATTTCGCACAATGCGACACGCGCGACTCCAGCTGAGCCAATTAACGCGCGGTCTGTTGGGTGACGCACTTCGTAGCGCCTGAATAAGACGTTGGTACTAACGAAATAGATTCTTGGTGATGCGAGGAATCCGAACAGAAGCTTTTTCGAGGCGAATCTCGTTGGTCTTTTCAGTGGAAATTATAAGAGCGACATCGGGCTTGCTCTTTGTGTGATGTTGGTGTTCACTTTGCTATTGTTCGATCGCGTATTGTATCTTGTTTAAGCTTCGTAGCCGCGCAAGATGGAGGACATTGTATTGGAATTAGAGAGCGCCAGCTTTTTGCGCTTTTCCTTGCATCATTATGATAATTCTTGTATGCAATGAGTTAGGGTTGAGGCGTGTTGGGTGTATGTAGTCGCATCAAGATCGGCAGAACTTGACTGTAATAAATTATTTGGCGAAAACGACATCGAAAAATTATCCCCGAGTGACACGAAGCACGTGATTATTAACTATCGACTTGTACGATATACGATATCATAATTTTTATATCATAAAACGAATTTGTTTTATCGTCGATCTTGTTCGTTTCCTCGTTCTCATTTGTTAATCGTGGTCTTTGAATTTGTACGGGTTTATGAGAACAATTGCCTCTCATGGATATCGTTTTCAGCGCGATAAACGATGTCAATCATCGGTAACCAACATGGCGGACAATACGCCGAGTCATCGATACGCTGATCATCGCATGCCCAAACGTATCGAGAGTATCGTTGGAATTATTGGCAACTTCCATACATCGCTCGAAGGAAGACCTTTTATCGCAGTTCAACTTTGTTCCGTCAGGAATAAATATTTTTTCACGAATAGGATATTCGACGTTGTTTCTTTCCGTTTTGCATGTTCGACAGGTGATTGACGTCGAAAAAATGACTCGTTTTTTTTGACGTTTCATCTTTCTAGACAAATTCATTCCACACAAAGATGTTCAAACTATGGCGATGTATTTGCCTGACCTTTTTTATTTAAATTACACTTTTAAACGACGTTTTTCATTGTATTCTAGTCGACGAAAGCTAGAAAGTGCCCAAACAATTCAATCCATTCGTTCTCAGGCTGATCGATTTCGATTCCGCATAGCCGCGATGCGGTGGATTCCAGCTCTTGGCTCGGGGGTCTGCGAGTTCGTGTCAAAGACGAGGCGTCACCGCGACTCCGGTCACGATTCTTTGATTCTTTCTCTTTCATACGCATTGTCGTTCGTCCCGGCGACGTCATTTGCTATTGGCCGCGTACGTACGCGCGTAGCGTTTGATTGCGTCGCGTTGTTGATGATTTCTGTACGCATGTGTTCGCGCTAGGCAACGTTTGCTTTCGTTGTCGAGTTATAATTAGCTTCTATCGCAGTGTCGGATTATGGCGCGTAAGTTCCCGGCACTTGCGCGTCCTTCTAGCCTTCTTAACCAGCTTGTCTCGTTGCTCGATGATACTCGAGGCGAAGTTAACGCCTGGACGTTAAGAGGTGGCTGGAAAGAACGTGGATGAGTTCGAACTCACACCGTTTTGGATTGCACTCGATGAAGACTTCTAGGCTAGCGCGTGGTGTTGATCAGCCTATACGATGGATTCAGACTTGTACTTTGAACGATTTTAAGTTTGTTTGTTTAATATTGAATTAAATTGGTTCTTATCATCGGATTGAATGTTATTCAATCCAGACCTTGTGACGATGGTCGCGTTCTTTCCTTCGTAAACTGTTGTTATTAGGGTTATAGGAGTTTACAGAACATTAAAAAATGTAGCCCGTGTTTTTACCTAGTTTCTCACGCAATCTTGGAATCTTTTCGTATCATGGGTAGTCGAAAAAGTTCCGAGTCCATTTCTCGTTAGATTCTCATATTAAAAGGCCCGATACATTTTCGACGCTGCTCTTTCGTTCGTTCTACATCAGAGAACAGAACTTCAGAACTTTGGCAAATTTCTCATCGGCAGTAGCAAGAAAGAATGTATCCATGTATTTTTGAACGAGAAACAGCCGTGACGTCTTATAAAGATCTGCATTTTTTAAATTATTATTGAGATATCATCGATTTAATTTACTCGTCGGTCGATCCAAAATAACACGCAAGGTATCCCATCGTTATTTCTCGCCAAGGTAAACAATCGAGATTACGCGCCTGTTTTTAGTCGCGATAAAAATATTCGTCGATATTCGTGAATTTGCTACACGCAATGTGTTTTTTTGCGAGACGCGTTTCTCGCGAATACGGGCGCGGGCACATTCAGAAACAAAGAGTCAGCGAAGCGACTTCCTTTCTTTTATCGTCTATCCGTCTGCGTCCACTCATCTTCGTGGCGCTGGAAAATGTTCGTTTTATTGTAGTGTATTCCGGTCCGGAAATATCAGGACGTGATGCATCCGTCGAGACTCGGGAAAGACCTGACGCCGGATTAGGTAGAAAATATAGAAGAAAACAGCTTTCAATTGGAGTTGTTTGTTTCGCGACAATAACGGATTACGAGAACAGACTCTCGAAGAAGTGTTCGGGTCCTGTGATGCGAAGATAACAATGACGCGCGATGCTCGGTCGTAACTTTGTGTTTTAGCGCGACCAAAAGCATCGGAGACGCTAGTGAAACTTTTATCGAGAGTTATTTCGTTTCTATCGTTATTATTGCTTTCATTGAATGGATGGAAAAAGTTCTACATTTTTCGAGATCGTAACGTTCTTCGTTTTTCAGCTATCCGTCCGTTCTTTTGCTAAAGTTTCTTCTTTCAACGCGAGCTACCATTCCGAGACACTTGATGCTACTTTTAGAAGACTGAATGGTCGATCCTAATTTCCAAGTTAGTCAGCAACCGTAGAGGCCTCAAAAACCCTAGTTAGTCGTGATTCGTGCTGACATCGTTAGCTTTCTCTGCTTCCTTTTCCTTGTTTTCTTTTTTTTTTAGATGTTAACAACATTGCTTTATCTCGATGAATACTACAATATCATGGTACTGTACGAGTAATACGAGTTATCGTTCATACACGAATCGTGTCGCGCGAATGAATCTTATCAAATTCAAAATAGGCAGCTAGACCACAAATCTGCGTAAGTGTTCGTTTTAACAGGGACGAAGGATTTTTGGGCAAAGGCCGGCTGTCCGTTAGTCGGGCGGTTAGGGCACTCGGGAAACAAGCGATGGAACTGGAAACACCTAGCGAATTGATCGGAGAACTCATTATTGTTCGGATTGTTGGCAAAATCCGTTGGAATCCAAGTGGAATCGCGATATCAATTAAAAAAGGCAGCGCACGGCATTGCGGTACTTCGATACCGGGAGCCGCAGGGGCGTATCGCACAGCGCAACTCGAGTATCAGTCGCCTGGAGCCCTATTTCGCATCGCGCTTCGAGGCTTCGAAGGCTTCGAGGCTTGAAAGCGTCACTGAAACGAAAGAAAGCAGGTCGAAGGAAATCAGGCCGACCGCAGAGGCACCCTTCGCGCGTCCAAGCGCGCTTTAAACGCCGCACGAACGGCATACGCGTTTACCGGGTCGCCCAGTCGACGATGTCTTTCTTGTTTCCGAGTTTCCATTTGCTCGTGATACTCGTGGCTGCGTCCTTTTGTCCTTACGCCTCGGTTTGAGCGTCGCTACGTGCTTGGTGAAACGTGGCGGATGTTTCCGTGATGGCGCGCGCCGCGTCTACGACGTCTCGCGAATTAAGGGGCGCGGGTCGCTCAATTTAACAGCTCGAGAAACTTCTTGATACGCGCGAGAAGATTTCTGTCTTGACTCGAGAAGTTTTGCTTTAGGTGTCCCGCGGCTCGATCCCAAGCGTCGTGACCGTTTTCATGCTTGGAACGTGTGATTTAACTACGTCGTGATACGCGCGAGAAGATTTCTGCCTTGACTCGAGAAGTTTCGCTTTAGGTGTCTTCGTGGCTCGACGATCCTAAGCGTCGTGACTGTTTTCATGACTGAAACGTATGATTTAACTGTCTCGTGATAGCCCTCGAAAGAATTCAGCCTTAATTCGAGAAGTTTCGCTTTGGGTGTCCTATGGCTCGACCCGAAGCGCGAAGATCGTCTTTAAGGCCGGAACGTAAGATTCGGCGTGTCGTCGCCTTACAGTCTGACCCACTGTGCCAAAAAAGAATGTCGTAAAAATTATAACCTCTTCGCTTATAATTAGTACGAATCGTTCCACTTTAAAGCAACTCGATCGAGCGAATCTCGTCGAATTTACTCGAGATTGAGCACGCTTTTCTCGAAGGTAGAAATTCAAGCATGGAAATCTTCTTCCATGGCGTTTCATCGCGTAAAGTAAAACGTTACGTAAAGCAATTACGTGGGCAAAACAGGGCGATTTTATCAGTACGAGAAACAGCATGCCTGTAAAACTTCGTCTATAAAAAGAGCGAAGACGTTACGAAAGAACTTAAATTTAATCCGGATGGTGCGGCCTAGGATTATCGCGTTACATTTTCTTTCCCGTAATCTCTTACGGTCATCTTACACGTTTGCGCGTTACCTTAATGGAGCCGGTCGTGTGCTAAATGTCTCGTCCTATGTGTGTCAGCAAGGTGGCGCTTTCAAGCTTTTCAACGGGTCAGTGAATCTTCCGCGACTGAATATGTGCACTCCTTTTATGCACTGGGACGCGTATTGAATATCGCGCGCCACCTTTCCACGGAAGAAAATTAAACGACGCTGGCCAATCCTCGCGCGAAAGCGATCCCAACGTCGCTCGTTACTCAAATTATTTCCTTCGATCGAGGCCTACCGTAATTATTGCCATCCGGACAGGTTCGATCAGGCTGGATTTAACCCATTATCCGCCAATGCTCCATTTTTGGGACACATTTTCAAATTTCAAATTCAAAGTCGGTTAGTATGAATGTCGTTAAACGATTAATTTAATTTTTTTTTGTATCTTTGAATTGCGGCAGGCAATAGGTTAAATTTAACCCAAGACGATTGCGTTCCGTTCCATTTAATTATAAAGTCGGACGATTTTTCCCCCCTCATCGTCGTAATCTTGGATCTGCTTTTGGGCTAATTTCTTCGTAGATTTTTTTCAAACATTTCTAGCGAGTCGAGGAAGTCTCTGTTGAATGTTCGACGTAGTACGGCAAACAAGACTCGATGAATCTTTGAAATTATAATTCCTGAAATCACATCCAGACCTTTTTCCCATCAGTCTCGAACCTGCGAACGACGAAAATAGCGAAAGATGCAACCGAGAGATCGCAAATATGGGTATGAAGGAAAGCAGAATGCGGCCGATGACTGATCATCATTGAAATCCAACGAGATCCTGTGTTCGTTCCAATGGAAGAGATTATTTTTTTATCTGGATAAAAAAACCTCACTGTCGCCGTTGCGTTTGAGCTAGAAAGTCTTTTTTCGGGCGGATTCGCTGTGGAATTACGTCGTGGCTATTAGCTCGACTCGATAGCGAGACGCGCATTGCGC
>JAITYT010000594.1:230517-242198 GCA_025433975.1 Liostenogaster flavolineata | reverse complement strand
ATTACTCCCCCCCCCCCCAGCGTGCTTGGTAACAAAAGATTGAAAGGTAAAGTGGCTGTGAAACGAAAAATATTGGCCAGTATTCCCTCGTCGGGGTAGATTTCGTTCGCAATGAGCACAGCGAAGCTCTCTCGGAGTTTATTACACTTTCGAGATTACACCGTGTATACCTCGTAGAGCAAACAACTTTTCCATTCGTTTCTCCCCTCATTGGGGCCGTAACTTTGTTCGCAGTTAAGTTGCTTCCATTTTTAACGGGAAACGATTACAATTCCAGCTATGGCTTCCATCTCATCGCGAAGTGTTCTTCACGATTGCAGACGCGATATTCAATTATGTCTTAGAGCGAACTATGAGCCACTTGTCCTCATCTTCGTGGCTGTTAAAAAGGAAGGCTTCCAGTTCAAAGATTGAATAAAAAATGTCTGGAAATATACTATTTTATGTTTTATAATCCGATGTTCACATTGCTAAAATCGTTTTCCATTCAATTATGTCTTAGAGCGAACTATGAGCCACTTGTCCTGATTTTTATAACTGTTAAAAAGGAAGGCTTCCAGTTCAAAAATGAAATAAAAAATGTCTGAAAATATACTATTTTATGTTTTATAATCCGATATTCACATTGCTAAAATTGTTTTCCATTCAATTATGTCTTAGAGGAAACTATGAGCCATTTGTATTGATTTTTATGGCTGTTAAAAAGGAAGGCTTCCAGTGCGAAGATCGAATTCAAAAATGTTTAGAAATATCCTTTTTTATGTTTTATAATCCGATGTTCACATTGCTAAAATCGTTTTCCATTCAGTTATGTCTTAGAGCGAACTATGAGCCACTTGTCCTGATTTTTATAATTGTTAAAAAAGAATCCTTCCAGTACGAAGATTAAAATAAAAAATGTCTGGAAATATCGTCTTAATTCACTATCTTATAAAATATACAATGCCAATGCTTACGGTGACAAAGTGTCTACATTTATTTAACCTACAATCGACTGAACTTTTGTCGTCAGTCCGCCTTTAGATTCAGTCTTCCACCAAGCTCTTCGCGCGATCGCATCGTTTCACCCAAGTAATTTGAATATCGCTAAATTAATAGCACCAACGACCTAGAAACACTCTTGCATATTTATTCCTCGAAAATGCGATTCTTTTCTCTACGGTAAAAAAATGACCTTCGATCGACAGGTTCTCGAAAAGCACTCCGGACACTCGGAGATATAGCAGTTAACCAGGCGAGTCTGCGACTCAGTTCGGAAGCCGTTAGGATCGATTTACGACGCGTCGAGTATACTCGTCTCATTCGATCGAGAGGTTAAGCGATCTAGGTGGAAGACGAAAAACGATTTTCCAACTCGTTTTCTTATCCGTCTAGCGCTTCGACGTCTGTACAGTCGGGCCTAGACGAAAACGAAACATATGGGTGATGTGGGAGATGGCCGTGGATTCGACGAGGAGACGTACCCTCGATGAGATAGGCTCGTAGTTCGACGTGCGTCGCTGCAACCTCGAGAACAGCTGCGAATGTCGTGCGTTCGGTCAGACGACGACGCATAACGGTAGTACGAACGCATAAATGTTCCTCGACCAGACTGCGGCTTCGATGAAACGAAAAACCGATCTGCCAGAGCGTCTTGCTATCAAGACGTCGCCAACAGATTTTACCAGCGGATCAAAGATCTCAAACGGCATCGAAGTTTCACGAATAACCGATGATCGGTACTCTTCGATGGTTCAACATCAAATTTATTGGCTTACGGTTTTCTGCTCGATTTTCATTCCCAGAATTATCATTTATTTTTTATAAATTCATTTGTTTTCTTCCTAAGAATATTTTACAGTTCATAGTTTTAAAAATGAAAAGCTTGGGAGAAAAAGACGAGCAAGAGACCGGCGAATCGCCGCCTTTGTAAGCCAATAGGATACAAAGGGTGGGCCAAATTGGACTGATGCATATAACTTTTGTAATTTTAATATATTTTAAAATTTATATCATTACATGAAAGTGTACTTTGGTAGCTTTTTTTAAAGTCGCGCGTAGAAAATAACACCGTTTAAACGATCTCCACTAATTATAAATTATATAAATTATTAATAACCTAAGTTCACTCACTTTGCTAGCAGTGAATTTTCTAATATACCGAATTTTTGATTGACGTGATACCGTTTTGAGATTGACGTGTTTAAAGACGCGCTTCTTGCGCTTTGTTATCTATTTATTTCATTATTTCAACATTTAAATTAATTACGAATTTTTAAACATTTATTAGGACAAATATTTCGCGCGTCTGCTAAATAATTTATTCAAGGAATATTCGAAAAGATGGACGAATGAAATTCGTCGAAAGCAAATCGACGAATTTCGTAAAACGTGGAGTTATTTTTATTTCGAGCACTCTGCGTTACGAGAGAACGAAACCATTGCAATTCGAACAACTTGGGCTGTATGTATTACACGTTGTAGGGAATATGTACGTAGAAAGAGCAGAAAGGGCGGCATTCGTGCTGTCAAGCGACGAGTTATCGTGCTCGATACTTCTCGGTTACGCCGAATGTGTTTCGCCTTTGCTGGTAGAACTATTCTCGGCAACTTTTTACCCCATCGTTCTCGATTTTGCTGGTTGCCACCGACCGTCGAACTTTTCCGTATTGTCGAACTCCCACACGGACCGAAGAAGAACTTTTTTAACGATCATTCGATTCTCGCGATTCTCGTAGGTATTTTTCGCATCGAGACATTTGCGAGCTGATCCACGACATCCACGACTACGTAATTCTTGTTCCGTCGATGCTTGCGATCAAAATTGGCAAGAACTATTTCCGTGGCGCTGTTTTAGTGAGTCCGTGTTTATTTGCGCGAAGTTGGACTTCGCGAGATCGATTCGTTCCTTTGTTGTAGGTACGATGATTGGACGATTAACTCTTTGCACTTCCAATTCTTTTCCATTTTTCCTTCCAATATCTTTTAATTATTCTCTAATAATTCTTAATCTAGTTTGATAATACATTAGAATTCTCGTTTTTAAAAATTTTTTTTATATAATTTTTTAAATATTATTCGCAAGCGAAGAAGAGAAGCTCAGAAGATCAGTGAATTTAATTTAAAAATGCCGAGCGTGTCTGGAATTAGGAGAATCGCGAATCGAATAAATGTCAAGTAACGCTCGACATAGGAGTGCAAAGGGTTAAATTCTAGTCGATGTTAAACTTCGGCACTTTGCCGAGTGCACATTTATCGTATCGCCGTTAGATTGGCGTCCGCGAGTGTCACGCAGGTTCTACCGATCTTGGTAGAATCTTAGCAGCAACGCGAGATTTCAACAAAATTCTGGTAAATTGGAAAAGGAGAACAGCGAAAGCAATTGTTTCTCTAAAAACAGCATCTATATGTAACATATTCCAATTAAAACTTCGTAATGATAAAATAGCATCATCGCTGCTATTTTCACAAAGAAGTCACGCAAAGTGTTCAGTGAATCGAGACAGCATCGCTGGTACTGTGCTGACCCATTTCGTTTGCCACGAAACGTTGAAAAGCGAGAAACTATGCAACATCTTCCGATGATGCATATGCAGGTGCACGCGTCCTCGAGCGCTCGACCAGCTTTATTCCGACGTCGGTCAATCGAGTCAAGACTCTCGGGATATTATTGGTTTTGGTATATTGCTGAGCTGGTGCAAACAAGGGAAGGGAAGCGGCCAATAAAGTCCGCCACGTAATGGGAAGAATTGAGAAATACGAGAGGAAAAAAAATGTGGACGCGGAGCGAATTGAAAGTAGGAGTTCGATTCGATAGCTTCTTCAACTCTCTATGTGCGGCGGGCTCCTAGGTGGACCTAGCGCGTCAATTACATAAAAATAAAAATTATTTGACAGGGACATTGAGAAGGAATCGAAAGAACATTCCCAAGGAGTTAAAGGAAAAGTTTAGCGTAGGGGAAAAGAAATATGTTGGAAGTTGTGAAATTCTTTTTTTTAGGGCAAAGAGAAAAAATTGCTACATTGCATTAAATTACCCCAGTACGAAGGTTAGCGCTAAGAGAGTTTATCCAACCGCGTCTTTCGACGTACGTATCTATTGGATTATTTATTCCATGCTCCTGCTGTACACTGTGTGGCTATTAATCCCACAAATTATATCTTTCAAGACGAATATTGCATCGGGCACTTTATTCTGCGACTTTTTATTCTAAATTCTTAACAGACTCCGAAATCATTTTTTCACGTTGCTTGGATACGCGATATCGAACGTCATTTATGGCGTTGCCTTATCTTCTCTTTTTTTGTTGTATTTTAATGTGCACTCGGCTCTGCAGTGAGATAAAAGTCATTCGAGCGTGAATGGTTCTTCTATATTGTCGAGACAATGCAATCGACATCACCATACAACAATAGGTGGCAATTCGTTGCCGTAGCTGTAGCTTGATCTCATTTTACGAGACATCGCGTAACGCGTAACGAATACGTCGTATCCAGCTTGTCTTGCACTCGACTGTTACCTAACTACAGGTCATTAACACGGCGAATGAGATGTTTCTCGAAAGACACGATCTTTACTTATCATCGGCGATTGATAATAAATCGATCGTAATTGTAACAAACTTTAAAGCCAGTCGTCGATTTGGATAGACATTTCAAACGACTCGTTGGGACGATGGTCGATGAATGATTTGGTTTCGATCTAAATATTTACATTAGGATTCGTCGATCTATCGAGACTGGTCGATCGAAATTAATTTATTTAAATTTAGTACGCGGCTAAATTTAGAGTGTTCGTCAAAGCTGACAGTGCCACTCCGTAAAAAGCTCCCGAACACGACAAATCTCGAGTGACCTGTCAGGGATCAGCAAATTAGGGGCGACCGAAGGCATCGAGCCACCCGCGTCCTATTCGCAGTTCCAAGTGATTTTTCGTTTGGGCGTCCGAAAGTGAGAAGCGTCAAAAGGCTCGCGAACGCGCACCCCCTGCTGCCACGTGATTAAATGCTTTTCAATTACGTGACAGGCCGAAGCTGCTGGATCGCAGAGTCGACGAGTCACGAAAGACTTGACTTTTTAACGATGGCACGTTACATTTTCCTATCGAGGGCAGTTAGCACCATGCGAGATTGTAAGAACGATCTAACAAAAACGTTATAACCATCTTCCATAAAGTGATACGAAATTTGAGGTTAATACGATCTGTTTCTTTTTTTTAAATTAATTGCGTTTAAAGCAAATGTAATTTGGGAAATATCGACACGCGAAATTCGCCAAAACGAAAATCGTCATCCTTGTATCTCGTCAGAATTGATGTCGCGCGTGAGTTTCATCTTGAGACAAGTCAGGCGTGAGGTCAACGTTCGACGCCTGGTGATAGTTACGATGCATCGTCGACCGATGAGGAGAAAAGGGAACGATGAAAGTCAGAAGGAAACTTCACGTTAGGGGAAAAAAGACTTCTTAAGATACTGTATTTATTTTTTAATCGATTCTATCATCACCTTATTGTTACCTTTTTATCCCATCAGAATTGTTGTCTTTCCTCGCAAATTACTTCTTATAAACATATGACGTAATATTTAAACAGACATATAAAAATACAGTCTCTGTCGCACACGAGTTTCATATCGAGACAATTGAGGCGTGAGGTCGACGTTCGACAGCCTGGCGACAGCTACGATGCATCGTCGATCGATGAGGAAAAAAAGGGAACCGATGTAAAAGTCATCGACGAAACGGCGCGTTGGAGGAAGAGAAGGAGGCTCGTTAAGAAGCCGGTAGCGCATCGACGGCGCTTAATAAGGCGGCGATATGTCTCCCATAGCAACAGCTGTGGAGCCCTGGCTGGGGTGGTCTTCGGTGTTGCTTGTTGGGGGTTGTTATGAATGGGGCGCGACGGGCACGTGCGTGCGAAGGTTCCGAACGTAGGAAAAGGATAAGAGTAATGGCAAGGGTGGCTCAGCTGCTCCCGGCTTCGTCGAATCTCCTTGCTGATCAATAACTAACGCCCTAAGTCGCTCTCTACCGCTTTCGTTTCCTTCCTTTTCGATATCGACGTTTTTCTTTTCGAAGTGGTTCCAACACGATCGTAAAGATAATCGCCCTAAAAACGATACCGATCATATCGATGCGTTTCCGTCTCAACATCGGAAGAATGCCGTTGTTTGTTCCTCGACATGTTCCCGATGTTGAACATTTCAGTCGTTTACTTTTAGCATCGACGAATCGCATCGATCGATTTCCCGAGTTAGGTCACGAAGACAGGGTTCTTCAACAGACCTTTCGTGTTCGATCGCGACACGCCTCTCTATCGAAATTGTTTCTTTGGGAATTTATACTAACGTCGTTTGCCCTTTTTTGTTGCAGATCTTTCGAAGAATCGTTTCGCGGAATTGCCGGAGGAGGTCACGGAGTTTCCCTTCCTCGAGAAACTTCACCTCTACCACAATGCCATACGAGCCATACCGGAAACAGTCGTGATGCTCCAGTCTTTAAACTACCTCGACCTTAGGTTGGCATCAATTTTTACCGAAATATTTCCAGCATTCGCATATCCCGTTAACGAATGATTTATGGTGTAGGAAGATACTTATCGATGTTCCTGACATTATTGTCGGTTACAGCCAAGGTAACGGATCGATATAACAAATAGACTGCTGATATTTTCAAGAGTCCATCGGATCGATATGACGTCAGATTTTTTTTCTTTACGCTGGGTCTTAAACGTAGCTTTTCTATGTAGGCTCGGTAGTCGAAGATCCGTTTCATATTACCTATAGACTTCAGTGGCGTACGGATCGACGTACGAGGCCTGAACATTGGATTAATACGCATTGTTTCGTCTACTTGCAGTCGCAATCAATTGACGTCTCTACCTCGAGAAATCTGTAGGCTGCCACTTCAAACGTTGTTGGTAGCTCACAATAGATTAGCATCGCTGCCGGACGAGTTGGGTAGGATGACAGCGTTAGCGGAGCTGGATGCAGGTTGTAACGAAATCACGACTCTTCCGTCGCGTGTGGGTGATCTTGCACGACTTAGATCTTTGGACTTGAGGAGTAATTTGCTAGTGCAACTGCCTATAGGTGAGTTATTCCTTCCGACGTTAGTCGCGCGTACGTTTGGAGTCAAGTCGCGAGATCGTTATTATGGGAAAAACGATTAAGAATTTTTTCCACGCGTTGAATCGTTCCTTTTTCCTCGTTGGGCGATATTTTTAGCATTCTTGATCGTACATCGTCGATTTGAAGGCATTTCAATAATATTCAACCAACGAATCGTTCGAACAATGTGTTAGAATTATTTTCAGAATTGTTTCCTAATGACACGCTTTTCGTGGTACTCCATCAATGTTTCATCTTCTTTAAAGTACCGAAACTATTCTACGTCTTCGAAGTGGAATATCTCCAAAGCCTTTACAAAGATTAAAGTTCCTTCGCTTAACAACGTTGCAAGTTTAATTAAACTCTATCTCAATTAAATACACTTTTTGAAATTATAAATGGAAAGTCTTTTTGAGAAAATCTTATCGGATCGACTAATTCAGATGTATTTGCCTTTCAATGACTTTTTCAAAAATTCCGCACGCGGATTTTGATCTTTTAAATCATATTTCGTTGATACGACGATCGTTTAGACCATCTGTACGATCGATGTAGGTTTCTGTTACATGCCTCACGATCCGTACTTTAAATATTATCGTTGGGAGTAAATTGTCTTTATTTTTTCTATAGAACTAACGTACCTGAGACTTGTGAAGCTAGATATCAGTGGCAATCGAATATCCGTACTTCCGAATGAAATGAGGAAAATGAAGGGCCTGGTCGATTTCAGACTATCCGACAATCCCTTGACGTCGCCGCCTGCTTCAGTTAGTATAAATTAATTATTTCAAACGTAACGATCGATGCGAAAGAAAACAAAAAAAATGGAGTAATCTTCGTCCGACGAGTTTATCCTAATATTTTTTTATTACGACTCTGCGTATCGATGTCCTTCGATATACGGTGACTTGCATTTTCATTATTCGACGAGAAACGCGTTTAAAGTATCATTTACCAGGGTAATGGCGATAACCGAATGACAGTCACGCCCGATGTCCTTCGTTCTTAAAATATATACGAAAGATCAAACGAATTAATTTCTCAGTTATGCATTCGCGGGCGAACGCACATCTTCAAGTATTTGGAGAGACAGGCGGCAAAATACGAGAGGACGAGGGGCGGCCGCGCAAGAAGAGGACCCTTGGACGCCAGAGGTCATGCCACCTTGGACATGAGATCGCACAGACGTCACAACGTTGACAGTGGCTATAGCACGAGCGATGGCGTTGACAAACGCTGGTCCCAAGAGATTCACAGTGCGGTTAGTTTTTTTGTCCTGTTAATTGCCCTCCCCCTTTCCATACGATTGTTGTATTTACTTTACAACTTGCTTTCCTTTCGCACTACCGACGAGCTATGAGTAAAATAATCGATTGGTAGCTATCGATGGCTTTAATTTATAACGTTTTGCAGCTTTTGTCGTCTGGTTCCTGCGAATCGCAATATTTTCATGTAGCTGTGTATATATAAATCGAGATTATTAGAAATAAATCGTTATTTATATTTATTCGTATATATACATAAATATTTCATTTATTTAGCGATTTGTATCATTATATGTGTATATATTTTAAACGAAGATTAATTTATTCGATGGATTAAAATTTTCTGTGAAATCCTGTCAAATGACGAGTGTTCGTAATACAATATCTTGCATTATTCAAATTCGTCATTCTTTGGGGTTGTTTTTCTTACTTGGAAGGTGGAATCACTTAAGTGAAATATGTTCGATGTCTTTAATAAACGCAATAGTTAGGATGGTGCGCACTATCAATCATGTACGGATTAAAAGAATAAAATCTCAATGAAGAAAATGCAAATGCTACAGTATTTTATACCTCCTGGTGGGCTCCGTTTTTGCGCGCAGGTGCACGACGGTGAGATTCGAGGATTGTGGCGGCAGGAATGTTCACCTCTTTCGATAACCTTGCCGCACGAATCCGGCATAAATGGATCATGCAGCGGAACGTCGACTCCGAGCACAATTTCACCAGGTGAACACACCTCCTTGGAGGACGAGCTAGGCAAGGTAAGGATCTACCAACGCGCTTTGCGAACACAATTTCTGTTTTGTTTCGAAATACAAAGAACGAACTTTATTCGATCGTATACTTATTTTCTATTTCGTTCGATGACCCTTTGCCATTAGCATAGAAGTTATCGAATAAAAAAAAGAACAGCGCCATCTGTTAAAAAAAAAAGAAGCGAAATTTCTTTCTTGCCAGCGCAATACCGTACGTAACAACGAACGATCAGAAAAGGCACGAAAAGAACAATAGCGAATACGAGATAAGATAATTCAGGTCGTTGGGATGAATTATTGCCAATTTTAGTATTTTATTTGTGCCGAGTAATTTTGCAATTGCGCGACTGCCGTTTACGCGATATCCACACGATGGTAGAATTATGCAACGCGTGCGCCTAGGGACTCTGAATTTCAAAGAATGACTCGGCGCTCTATATTTAGCCGTCTAATGCACGGCCCTCGATGACGATACAGAAGTTTTCAGACCTTCGTTGGCTCTCGTTCGACGCTTCGACGTACGACCTTGACCCCTTGAACGGGCCAGAGTCCGCGTGTTAATCCGATAACGCGTAAACGTATGCAAATTCGTCCGCAATATTTAAGGGGCTTGCTAAATATCCCCGATGAACTTTCGTAGGCGATGATACTTCACGATCAGCTGGAAAAGAGGCGCTTGGAACGGAGCACTTCCGAGAACGGCGCTGACATCAGAAGACCGATGACCTCCGCACTTCATCACACGTCGATTACGCCTCCAGGGTGAGCCAAGCCTCGCTATTATCGAACGAATACCCAAAGCGAACGAAATACTTCGTCGCGGTGCGAGAGTTATTCCCTTTGTTTCACTTTTCTTATTTTTCTTGTCGATCCGAAGATTGAATTTCTCGAATGTCGTTAGGTCGTGCAGTACAAAACGTCGGATTATTCGAAGAAAATACACTTTTAAACCTTTAAATCGTACGTCCGACCACTTGGGCGATCGATTCGTGAACGATGAAAAATCCGACATTTTATATCGTACGACCCAATATCGAATTGTCCGGAAAATCCAAACGCAGCACATCTAAATTTCCGTATACCTTTATCGAATTAGGATTACGATCAGGGTTACGATAGGACGATAAATCGAACGACGATGACCCGAAAGGTGAAATAATCACCTGTTCGTACGCGCGCCATTTTTACGCCAACCATTTTGATATATTTAGACTCGTGCCAATGTCAGCTATTAAAAATCGGCACGAACTTTCTGGACAACCCAATACGCGTTCCGAACTTGAACGTCGCATTTCAACGCATAAATTAGAGTTTTATCCGTTGGAAATGTAGACGGAAACGTCGTTGATAAGTTTTGAAGGAAATAATTACGTGTATTCTCGTTCTTAAAATACTTACTGTCGACGTGACGTAACTTGCAATGAGACACTGTTGCATGCGTGCATGTGCATTATCGTGTGCGGCTCCTTCTTACAGCCACTTGGAAACTGCGCATACCAACCAATCGCAACAGATTTCAACCACGCAATCGGTTCAGCCACTTCAAGCTACCGCCAATCCTATCTCCTTGGTAAACGGTGACGATAAAAGACCGTTAAATCATATACAAACGTACAGGTAAGTCGTAACAAGGATAAGTTTTCGTTTGTTTGATTTTTATTATGGGATATCTCGAAGTAATTTGTCTTAACTCCGTTATTATGCAAGATTTATTTGTGAGTTTTTCTTGTTAATGTCTTTAACCTACACTTGTTTCGTTTCAACGATCATTCACGCGATGATATTCCTACTTTAAATCCTTCCTCGTGATATTACTCGCCTCTTTCGATGAAATTTCAGGCGCGTAAAACGATAAGGAAATTTTATTTCTTCCTTGTAAACGTAAAGTCTCAAAGTGTTCTTTCTTTTAGTGTCGCGAACGCGTATCTTCATCGCTCGATGTCGGGCGTCAATAAAAGAGACGTAAACGCGCGACGTTCCCCCCCCTTTTTCCTCCTTTTTTTTTTAAATAATCCCACCGAAAAAATAATTCACAAAATTTGCAGGGAATACAAGGAAGCATTGAGGCAACAAAGGGTTAACGAAGGCCCGAGTGTTTACAGACCTCGAGAACAAGTGACACCTCCGGGCACCGAAACGCAGAACAACGAGACTGATTCTAGTGGAAACAAGGAGGGCGTCGCCCTCACCGGCAAGCAGATTTTCAATGAGGAGAACGCGACGAAGAGACCAGTGCAAAAGGTGACTCCCTCGAGAATCAATTACCAAAATACACCGATAATTAACGGAAGCAATAACGAATATAATAACAAGAATGGGAAGTATCACGAGCAACCTTACAAGAAGCCTAACTCGCCCATCAAGACCTCGAGTAGCATCCTCTCTAGCAACACGAGTCCTAGTCACACCCCTAGATTAGTCAAGACGGCGGTCGGTTACGTGGAAGGTAAGGATTTATCTAGCTCGATATTTCATTGGATTGGCAAGGAAGTAATTTTCACTTTCACGGATAGATCACGTTACCTTGTTCTTATCTTTTCTTTTTTTTTTCAATGATTTCCGTCAGTGTCACG
>JAITYT010000594.1:180206-220297 GCA_025433975.1 Liostenogaster flavolineata | reverse complement strand
TTTTTTTTTTCTACATTTTTTTTTAGGGAATTATATTCAAACGCGCGAACAAAGCGAGAGGATATCGAGCACCATCGAACCTCGAGCCTGGCTCGTGTTTCTTATTTCTGAATTTTTTGGCACGAGTCCTGTTCGATATCATGACTTAAGGGGTTGATTAAAATAAATAAATTTAAAAAAATTTTTAAGAATAAAATGTCCGTGCAACGTGGGTTTTCTTATCGTTTAAAATTCCGTGCCTCGAAGGGTTAAAGCAGAAAGGACGAACGCATAAGCTTGAACTTCGCGTGTACTCCTCATCGTTAGCACAGTCAAGGGTTAAATTGACTTCACGAGAGATCTGCATTGCGTGCATAATTTATTTTTTATATTATTTAACATTTTAAACGCGCTCGTAGTTTTAGACGATGGAATAATTTAATTGGATATAAGCAGAAAGATGTACTTAATTTTTATTTTCCGTCATTCGTGTGTAAAATAATTCGTCGCGCAGTGAAACTGTGATTTGAGGTTATTATAATTCGTCCGAAAACGAATAATTTGAAGCCTCGATACTTCAAATAATTCACTGTGTACGATATCGATTTATCGGATATCGAGATTCGTTATTGTTTCGTACGATCCATTTTAAAATACCTCACGAATTAAGACGTTGTACGACGATAGATTCTTCAAGATTGGCACACATCTTTCTTGACTATGATGTTGATTCGATCTTGTCCAAGTTTTCTCAAATTGTTGTTGTCTTCGTTTCGGACAAATTTACACGTAGTAAATGTAGTTCTATCAGTGATACACGGATTTTTGACTCGTCGTAATTCCGTTTAAGATGTTTAAATTCAAATCGAATTTGAAATGAACTATATCGCGTAGTGCTTATATTTAAGTGGATTGTTTATCTGTGGCATTGGTTCCTTAAAGTATATTTTATTTTTCTTTTTAGCATCGTTTATTTATATTAAAAATAAGAATTATTTCGATGAGTCGAAGAGAATAGGTCTAAGGGCAAGTTAAATCTAAATCACTTTAATCAGCTTACTTTAATTCGCTTCAAGATGAATATTATTGCGAAGTTGTTTTTCAAAGCGTTTTCACTATTCGAATGGCAGCGCCTGCCAGCAATTTCACATTTTCAAATATACATTGTAACTTAATTGTATGGATGATATATCTATTGTAATACTGTCGCCATTTATAATAAACTATTCTTTTCATATATCGATTCGAGTAGTGAATAATATGCCTTGTTCGAGGCGACCAGAATTTCATACACTTTCCAAGTGTCTAAATAGGAGCATGTTATCAGGATTATATTCTTATTCTATCGTAACTACTGGTTTATAAATCTACGGCAAATATTATTTTACGTTATGTGTGCTGGCCTTATCTATTAGTTGCAAATAGCGTATTAAATTCATTCCTTGTTATTCGCATCATTTTATCTTTACCTTTTTAAATAAGAATAGGTCAAACCAGTCGATTTATTCTTTATCTATCGAAAATTCCTCGCATTAGACACGTAATAGTACGTTATTTTATTTTTTTTTATCTTTTTTTTCGAACACGAGACGTAAGTATTCGCGTTGACGTAAAAAAAAAAAAAAAATTTAACCTAATATCGAGAATTATTTTCTTTAGAAGAGAGTTTTTTAATGTCATCGCAAAAAATTAATTTAAATCGTCCTTTTTGTCTCGCATCGTTTTTATATTATATAATATCTTTCAAGCACGTTTTCACCAATCGAAGCGCACGGGAGAAAAATTGCTCTTGACCTAACAGTGCCATTTTTTGTCTCTATTTCCAGAATCTCGTGTGCTGCGCCAGTGACGTTCTAGAAGGTGGGCGTGGTGTCGTGCGCGTTGCAGTTACCGTCTCAGAACTTTTAAGGTTTCATCAGACGCGGTCCCCTTTGCAGACGTCATCCAGCGTACCGAATCACGTACCGGCTTAGCGCCAGACAATATAATTCGTTGAGTTTCTTGGCGAGAGAGGATCGAGAAAAGGAGGCCAGACTCTCAAGTGCACCAACGCGCATCGAAGTTTGGAGCTGCTCTCGGTTAGCGCTTGGCGCTATCGCACGTAATTCCGACGTACGGGGGTTCGATGTGACCTTCGAATCGCGCTGGATATTAGAAAGCTCAGTAAGACACTCGCTCTCGACTAATTATTCGTCTGATCGATGGAGCACGCGAGAAATAATCTTGGATCGACGTGGAAAAAAACCTGCCCTTTATTTTCGCCTATTTTCTCAATCGTTTTTCGATTCTTTAGATTCTTTGTTTCGCCTTATTTTCCAATCATTGAAGGAACACATCGTATGTGTCGTAAATGGGACGCGTTATAGACGCGTCTCGATTCGTTCCGACGGTTGTCGTATTTTATTTCGCGCACCGAAAGTTTTTTAAGCGCGGGAGTTCGATCGTCTGTAACGCGTTCGAACGACATTAGAATATAAAAGTGTGGTTAAAAACTACTATTCGATATAGCCTATTAACTACTATTCGATAGACGAGAAAGTATCGAGCCCTCGATGGTTCATCAAAATATATATAAAAAAAAAACACGATTGTCTCGATTTTGACTCGCAAAAGGCTCGATACTCTTTCGACTAAACATTATTACTCTATTGGCTTGTACTATTACATAAGCTATTGTATTATTCGATACGTATTAATTTTCGATGCGCGATACGAACAACTGTACTTTTCGTATCTGTAAATTTGACGATACTGATTCAGTGGGAAAATAAATGCGGAAAAGGAAAAAAAGGAAAAAAAAAGAAGGAAAGAAAGCGTTTAGCAGTGCGATCGTAATTCGCGACGATATTCAAGTGCGAATAATTAGTCGAAGCGAGAGTAGATCAATATCAGCATTTTTATACGTGTTTAACGAGCGATTATGTCAACGAGGAAATTTCTAGCGTTTTTCAAATGTAAGAAGATCGCGATAGATCGTAATCAGCCATGACACTTAATTAGGTATAGTAAATTTTGTAACGACAGTCAACGAAAGGATTTGGTATCTTCTCGAGAAGAAGAGAAAAGGAAGAGTTAAAGTAAGGATTTGAAATTGTGGTTAAGTGTCCGATTGTCGGTCTCGAATCGAGACGAATGTCTAGTGAGTTTTTACAACGCGTAGAGTGTCACGAAATAGAATTAGGACCAATTTATAAGCCGAGGCTTTAGATTTACTTCCGCGGTATTGAAAGGCATCTTCGCTTTCAAACTAGATATTCATCTGTGTATTCATGGTTTTATATCGAACGTGCATGCGCTGTTTAAGGCTGAGTACGTAGCTTAGTTTTGCGATTCTCGAGTCATCGCTTCGAAGTCTGAGTGAACGTGCGAAATTTCGATCGCATCGCACGATCTTTGATATTTTCGCAGTTTCGTTTTATCCGAACTACGAGTATTCTCGATCGATGAAGTAGGTAGGATCAAGTACGAAATTGTGGCGAGTCAATTTAACGAGTATGACGTCAAAATCGAATTTTACGGGTACATTATTATATCACGGGTAATATATATATTTATTTATATATATATATTTTTTTTTTCATTCGTTTGCACATCTGTTACGTTCCACCGTTTGGAACTCGAACGATTTAATTTTTTAAATATTTTTTTTAAAAAGTTGGCGTTTCCTATTTGTCGTTCTTTTTGCAAAATTATGTACGAAATAAGGGATCTTCGCGTCTCACATGTTTCTGATATTTTCACAGTTTCGCTTTATCCGAACTACGAGTATCCTCGATCGATATCACTGAAGTAGGATTAAATACGAAATTGTGGCGAGTGAATTGAACGAATACGACGTCGAAATTGCATTGCAATGGGTCTAGTATTTTTTTTCCATTTTTTCTTTGTTCATTCGTTTGCATATCTATCAAGTCCCACCGTTTTACACTCGAACGATTATCGTTTTTCGAAAAAGGACGATTTAGTTACTTCTCGCGAGGCTGATCTTTTTTATTCGTCGTTCTGTTGAAACGACAGTACGTAGATCGTCGATTACGTACGAAACAGCCGGGCCTTCGCGGAGACGGTAGGTAACTTAGTTAGGAATTTTTGTATTAGTCGTCGTTCACTGGCACGATTGTCAATGTTGCGCGACTTCATAGAGATAATTCTCATTTGCAATAATAACGAAGCCACGTTATCGCGGCAAGATGTTCCAGGACATAAAGGTGAATGATTATTCACGACTGTCTACGAGCATTTGCGAGTTCTCTCCTTCGAATCTTCGTAGCGTATTAATTTATTGATGTCCAAAGGAGCAACGAGCATTTTATCGAAATTATCTCAACGAATTCATCGTTCTTACGATAGGAATTTCGTTTCCAAGGGAATATTTTTCTAATTCTTGTGTAACGTTTGCACGTCACGAGTTACACGCGGACAGATAATTATTGTAATTCCAGTTTGCTCGATAATATTTTGTGTGATTAGACGCGCGTAGACATTAGCTCTTTCAACGATTAAAGTACGAAAATTACGGACTCGTCTCGTGACACGTTTTTATTATAGAAATTTAATATTTTCTTTACCAAAGACAACATTTCTTTTTTAATCGACTGTACGCTCGATGTGTTATATTTGATCTTATTTCCTTTTGTTGCTTGTTTTTCTTTGTTAAATTTATCTATTTATCTATATATATATACATGTTTTTGTTCTCTATTATTCATTAAATAGAAAAGAAAATTGAAAGCTCGAACACCGAAACTTGGTGTATCTCATCGAGCCACGGTATCGTAAGAAATCGAAAATGTTTAGTAGTAATTGCGGCACGGTCCTTATTGCAAATGAAGAAACGTGTTCAGACAACAAGACTATAGATATCGAAAAATACCGTTTATACGATCGCTTGTACGTCAGATCTAAATGTTTATGGTAGCGCGCGCTTGTCAAAAGTCGCGATCTTGTTCGAAATTTCCCTTTGAGTTATCAATCGGTTGCATTGGTATCGCGAAAGGAGGTAAAACTCGATTTTAGGTCGTCGTCGAGGACATCTTAAATTAAGTATCATCGGTAATTTTAAATGTGATGACAACGTTTATTTCGTGAAAAAAAAACAATGCTCCTGTTAGGTGCTGAACCTAATATTATCAATTATTATTATTATCATTATTATTACAATTATAACGATAATTACGATTATTTTCTTAGATGATAATTATTGCGTCTGTATCGCGATTCTATATGTTACGAAGTATTTCCTTGTGTGCGATCGTGTAGGAGAAAGACGAACGATCTCAAAAGGCGTGATCTAAACGAGACTTTCAAGAAAGGAGAAAAATCAGTGTCGTGTCTCGTCGTGTACTAGACTATGAGTTTCGAATCCACGACGTCAAACTCGTGGAACGTAATTGTAATATTCATATTTATTGTGCCAAAGATGTATGTTTTCTTTTTCTCTCTTTTTTTTTTCCTTTTCTATTTTCATTTTACAGTCGCACCGAAGTCGTACTCGCAGAACGAAGCTAGGCATTTTCTTCGTAATTGCGTTATCTAGTGTAAAGAGGAAAATGTCGAGTTTTGGTCGTCGACGCGTAATTTTAGCATCGAATTGCCTACGTAGGATCCAAACGGTCCGATTACGTTTATTCTTGGACTGTCGTAGGTTTCGTTAAACGCGTTGGGGGCCGAACTGTTTTGGAACTTCGTCCAAAAGAAATGAACTTCAAATTTAAATGATAAATCCGTGAAAGCTTCGAGAGAAAACTTAATTAATATAGATAATAAAAATTAATCGAAAAAGTGCAATGAGAACTCACGATGCTTTTCTTTCTACGAAGTTACTACAAACGGTTTGTCTCGCAATTTCTCTTATCGCAAACCATTTCCTAGATTAAGCACACCGTTAACGATTTATTTCTGAAACTGTACGTTTGATTTATCCTCGTAGTCGTAACTTATTAGACTTATTCGATCGTTTCACTTGATATTTAACGCGTTAACCGCCACGTCGTTCGTTGGTCCTCGTGTTTGTATACTTATTATTATTATATTATTATTATTATTATTATTACTATTATTATCGTCATTATTTTTTTTACCGCACAGCGTTTTCGACGAAGTTAACCTATCGTAGCTCGTAAAATGGAAACTATTCACTGCCAGATGTTTACGATATGTTAACTTATCACCGTACGAATCGTTAATTCGTTCATTCGAAACTCGAGTTGGTCGATTTTGACAAAGCAACGATGGCGGACGAGGCAATCGCTGCCATTTTGACGACGATGTCGTAAAGAAAAATGGCGGTCTTGCCGAAGGTCCTCGTGAAATCCACATATTGAAGCAATCAAAGTAGCAGTTAACGCGTTCAAAGTAGCTTTAATTTTGTATTCCTAGCGTCGGAATCGGCTGTTAATTAAATTATACGTCTGTATGAACGCAGAGACGGGGCAACTTTTTGGCCCTCTTTCCATTTTATTTCATTTAACGTTTCACGTCGTTCGGCCGAGGTTCTGGGTCTCGAAGATATCGAATTCCGATGATCGAATCGGATCCACGATCCGATGGTCGAACTGTTACCGAATATCGAATTTGACGTTTTCCTTTTTCCGAAGGAAGTCGATGAGATCCCATCGATTTCATTCGATGAAGCTTGCATAGAACGCATCGTGTTTCGTGTCGACAATGAGCTTCTGAGCTAACCAAAAACCGTGAGTGCGTGCGTTCGATGCGCACAAATTCATAGAATTACGTTGGACGTCTTCTCGATTTCGAATTATCTACGAATCGAATCGTGTCTGCGAATTCATCGAATTGTGCGATGTCGAGATTCGTGTTGGTAGTTCGGGAGGCGTTGATTGTAATATTTTGTGACCAACAGTATTATGTTTTCGGCATTCAAAATAAAAGTAAAGGTAAAGAAATAAACGTGCATTGGTCGAGTATCAGAATCGCTCGTTACTCATTCGCGTGTCTATTTTTTCTTTTCATCTACGAACGGAGAAAAGAATGGATGCGAAATAGTCGTTTTTCCCCGTCATTTCCTTTCCTTCTTTTTTTTTCCATTTGTTCCGTCACTTTCAACTCCGTTTTCGTTGCAACGAGCTTCTTTTCGTTTAATTTCGTAGAATTAATTCGAATTCGAGGACGAAATCGACTCGCAAGAGGAGCGAAGATTTTTCTTTCGTTTAACATGTTAAGCGCCACGCCGGTCACTGCGGACCGGTATCGGACTATTCGTTTACGTTACGTCGTACGTAATGTTGTACGGCTTACAGCAAACGAAGTTTAGAACTTGTCCGGATGAACAGGCGTGGCGTTTAACGTGTTAACGCAGAATTAATTCCAATTGACTGGAGCCTCGTGAAAAGGAAACGTGGTCGAGGACGAAATCGATCGCGATTTTCTTTCCATTTCGAATCGAGCGAAAGGACTGAACATTTTTTTTTCGTTTAACCCAAAATTAATTCGAATTAACTCGATCCTTTCGATCGTTGTAAAAAGGAGGCCTCGTCGAGAATCGCTCGGATATCGTTTAGATTTTCTTTCTATTTTAAATCGAGCAAAAGCGACTCGCAAGTCGCAAACGGTGACGCACGGTGGAGTTTTATCTCGCGGTCATTTCCGTGGACAGGCCGCAGTATCCTTTCGAACTTTGTTGAGCTTCTCTCGTCCGTGTCGCGTCTCTCTTCGTCGATAGTGAATTATGACATGGTGGAAGACACTCCTCTGCGCGCAGGCACTTCTCCTGTCGGCGGACTCGTTGCACCAGATGAATCAGGAGAGCCTCTGCGCGGCCCAGCGGACGTGCGGCGATTGCATCCAGACACCGCGATGCGTATGGTGCTCTATGATGGTAAGAAGGAGGAAGAAGGTAGGAGTCGTCGTTTTTTGTCCTTCGAATTTTTCAAAGGCGATTCGAGAGACGAAATTAGGTTCGAAACATGTCCCAAAGGACGTGACGTGTTCAGGGCTGAACGAAGAAGCTCGAGAATCTTGCCGATTCGAGATGATCTTATGCGTTTAGGTTAACACCAACTTGACGACGTTTCAAGTACGTTCGACCATTCGTTGGTATGTTTACTGTTGAAAACAGTTTAACACTGAACTTATTGGTACCTATTCTGATCACGATTGGTCCGAAGTCTTCCCTGAAAAGTTCAATTCTTTACAATCGATCGAGGCCAAGAGTCGATTTGGTATCGGATTAAGGAATAAGAGACGAAACGATTTTCGTAAATTGACGACACGAATTTAATTTCTTCTTTCGTTTACATTGCAAAGGCGAAAAGTAGAAGTAGTCCCACGTAGGAGACTCCAAGCAAGGTTTAAGAACGATCGTTTGATCGGTTGTGAACAGGTGTTACAGTGTTAAGGCAGTGGGGTCTGCTGAGAACTTGTGGAATTCTGCAAGAGTTCTGCAGCCAAACGATGAAAGATTCGACCAAAGATCTGTTTAGAAGGAAAGGCATGCCTAATATCGGCCAACAGAGTCGCGCAATTAGTCGAACGTTTTTTTGGTTGAATTTTTGTCGACCATTTGGCGTCTGGCCCATTTGATTGTTAGTCGGTTATCACATCTTTTGAAACAACGTTTCTATTTTTTTTTATCACCTTTTGCCATCTTGCCGGCAGCTTCGTGATTTGCGATCGTAACACAGACGGAAATTAATCGAAAGAAAGGAACAAAAACGTTGTTGTTAAACCTTTCGTTTGTTAAAACCGAAATTACTTCCTTGCCAATCGAATAACGCGCAACTCCCGCCACGCCTGCGCTCGAATCGTTTTAACGCAGTTTTCGAGCGTCGATTTTAGATTTCACGACGTGTTTCCATCCTTAATAGTTGTTGTTACGTTTTCAAGGGCACCGAACAGAACATAAGCGGATCTCTGATACGATGCATCTCCAGAGAAAAATACCTGAAGGAAGGTGATATATGGTGCCATCGTCCGGACGTGGTGGACGAAATGAACTCGATGATCCTCCTCGAGGATCGTCCGTTGTCCTCGGTGAAAGGAGAGGAGCCCGTGCAGGTCCAGCCTCAGAAAATAAGCCTTCGTTTAAGGAAGGGTAATTCTTTTGAAATCTGTATCGTCATTATTATCCACTGTACTTATATTCGTTCGAGAAAAACATCGGGTTTGATCAAATACCGCGCGAAGGTACGATCAGAAGCGATTTCTTTTGCGATTAACTCGAGCAGTCGAAAGATAACCAACGTTGAAGACCGTACAGAGAAGCGGTGGAATGTTTTACTCTTCGATTTTTCGCATTCTTTAGGCCTATCGACTTGAAATTTACATACGTATACGATAAACAAATGATTTTTAATATTTGTGTATTATTAGTATTACTAATAACGTATTATTAATATTCGTGTATTTTAATACTGTCTGTCGTGTTAATACTAATAATTTAGTATTTCATCAAATTGTTTACTTGTCTCAAACGACAAACTCAGACCGAATTTTTGACTTCAGGTACGTATTCAGCGAGTTAGATACCTTCGGGGAAATGTAGAAAATGTTGGATATTCGGCATTTCATATCTTTTCAATTTTTTAAGGTATACGACCATGAAATTTTCTTTGATTTTGGCGAAAATTTCACTATCGCGTTTTATCCTCTAAATTCTTAATACGATGTAGTTGTTCAATATCGTTCGAAGGCTGTTTCTAAGCGTCTAGTTTTCGACCTTCGACGATCCACTAAAACAAAAATTTACCAAATGTCCGTAATTGGACCAACTGTAGACGCTAAAATGAGAGAAGACAAAGTTTCTTGCCCTTGCACTGTCATAGCTCTCATTAACGCCTGCAAACTTTTGCAGGCGAAGAGTACCATGTCAAACTGAAGTACAGCCAGGCCGAGGATTACCCCGTTGATTTGTACTACCTTATGGATTTGTCAGCTTCGATGGAGCCGTACAGAGACCATCTATCCGAGCTTGGCCTTCAATTGGCGGAGGCGATGCGAAAGCTAACCATGAACTTCCGTCTTGGATTCGGCAGTTTCGTTGACAAAGTCGTTCTGCCGATGACCAGCACGCAGCCGGACAAGTAATGCGATTTTAACGCCTCTTTATCATCTTAAAGTCGCAACTCCACTGATTCCATCTCCGATCGAACAGGTTGAAGATGCCTTGCACGTTGAACAGCGGCAAGCCGTGCGCACCGCCCTATGGGTATAAGAATCAAATGCCACTCACGGAGAATATTAATCTATTTAAGGCGAGTCTTTCTTTATTTTAGCAGTTATAGAGATAAAATAATTTTTAGCGACAGTTTCAATTGCTTAATTCATTGAAACCGCGATAACAGTGCCATTTTCAGCAATAACCACGTCGTTTTTAAATATAGCAATTTGTACGAATCGATTATATCGTAGAATCGATGGTAATAAAATTTATTCGCTCGTATTGCATGGATGGGGTAATGAATTTGCAGACTCGCGTGAAAGAGGCACCCGTGTCGGGCAATCTCGACTCACCGGAGGGCGGTTTGGACGCCATGATGCAGGTGATGGTGTGCACGAACGAAATCGGATGGAGGCAGAAAGCGCGACATCTCATCGTTTTCTCTACGGACGCGAATTTTCATATTGCTGGCGACGGAAAGGTCCGTTGTTTTCTAAATTATTTTAATAATAATAATAATAATAATATAAAATTAATTGCAAGCAAGGGTAAAAATTGACTCATATGTCGATGTAAAACGAGTGTTTCGATTTATTATACAATCGTTTAAAAGCTGAATCGAGATATATTGGGTTGTCCAGAAAGTTTGTGCCGATTTTGAAGAAAAAATTTTTTCTTTTTTTTGAAGAAAAAAATTAATTATGTAATATATATAATTATTTATTTTTTTTATATATATAATAAAATATGTAATAAAAATATAATATAAATAATAAAATAATAAATAAATTTAAAAAAAAAACGAAAATTGGCACGAACTTTCCAGACAACCCAATATTTGCTACAAAGATCCAGAATGACTCGAGTAAACTTTCGCCTTCGAAGTGAACAAGCTTATGGTTATTCAGCTTGCAGGGATCATCGAGCCGAACGATTGTCTCTGCCATTTGGACAAGGATGGATTCTATACCTATTCGCTTTTTCAGGACTATCCATCGATTTCTCAGGTGGATATGATTTACTTCGTATTAATTTTGTATTATTTACGCATGCATGCACGTGCGACAGTTCGGTCTTTTAATCGTTTAAAAAGGTCGAAATTATCGTGAATTATTGGTGCATCGACTCTCCGCGATCTTAACTCGATTAACTTAAACTTAAGGGTTTTTTTTTTCTTTCAATGGTGAAATTAATTGTTCTCTGTTGCTTAAAGATCAACAGGAAAGCTCGAGAGCACAATATGAACATTATTTTCGCCGTAGCCAGTCACAAGAACGCAACTTATCAAATGTTGAGTCAGAGCATCAGCGGATCTTCCACCGGTATCTTGGTACACGATTCTCAAAACGTCGTTAGACTGATTAGTAACGAGTACGAGGTGAGCGTTTGTGAAATTATTCCGTCATCGACGTCGATAACTTTTTATTTGAATAAAAACATGAATAGATAACGGGTACGTTTTAATTTCGTTATTCTGAAATTGTATGGTAGCGACACACTTTGGTCGAACGTATTTAACGTAATTTGTCTCGTGTAACACGTTTATCTATTGACTCGACCTTGCAAGTATTACGAGTGCCGTTACTTTACAGGAATATACTAATTGTCAGTTTCTGCATATCTCGTTGCATTGTGAATAAAACATAGATGCTTTTAAATGGATAAATACTCGTTGCGTCGCTGCTGATAACGCGTAATGCGGTACGTTCGTATAATTTCTCCCATCATAATTTCAACGTTTAGAATATAATATATGCGTGTATAAGTCAACACGTATTATATAAATATTTATTAGCAGATGTATCCATTGGAATAACTATTGATAATTAATTGAATCGTTTATTCTCTTATTATTAATTATTGTACTATGATATAACTCGAAAAATATCATTCAAAAACTACGATACATTGTTCTACTTATGCTTCGAAGGATTAACTCGAAAAATATTTGATATCCACGAATTTCGATAATTTTCTTGAGACAGTTGGTCTATTGTAAACGTTATTTTTCTCGTAAAATAACGTATAAATTTTGTTTACAAATTATACATCGCCTCTTAGATAATTATATTGTAAATTTACAACGTTAGATTACCTAAATTACAACAATATGAAATGCACGAGTAATTAAAATAATTGACTGTCTATCTGTTATCTATATATGATAATTTATGATAATTTCCTGCTAGTTATGTATATACATGTATAATACGATAAGAATCGTTTTTCCGATAATTGCTTGCTCGTTTAGAAATTAGTGGACTCCGTGACGATGACGGATACCGCGCCGAAGTTGGTCGACATCAAATACTTTTCGAGGTGCCTCGATAAAACTGGAGATTTGAAGGAGCGACAAGAGTGCGGCGGTTTGCGGGTTGGAAACGTCATCGAGTTCGACATCGTGCTTAAGGTAGGAGTTCCATTATCCAGGAAGATAATGGATCTATGTAACAATGATCGATACGTTTTTTTCAAGTCGTATCGAAGTCGATGATCGACTGTGATTTATTTTTTCCTTTTTTCCTCGTAAACTTGCAAACTTTAACTCGTATCGTATCTCCCAAGAAAAAAAAATAATTCAAAAGTAAGTCAAATTAGTATCTACATTTTCGCGCTTCTAACGATTTTAAAACGAACGAAACGTTGCCATGCCAGTATTTTATTTTTTACGTTTAACACAGGTAGTAGAATGCCCAGCGAACCCAGACGAACGGAAGCAAACGTTACAGATAAAGCCCAGAGGCATAAACGAGAGCCTAACGATAGACGTGGAAATCGTGTGCGATTGTCCTTGTGAAAGAGCGGGAGATCCGGTACGTATGCAAAAAAGCGGAATAAAATGTTGATATCGTTCCAATATCAGGCGATGATAATTCACGCGCTTTCACCGATATAAATACGATTAGACGCTCAAACCGTGATTTTATTCCGAAGGATAATTTCGATCCGCACGAGTCGAAATCGAAAGTAATTGATGATCACTCTCTTTGGTAGTAACGTTAACGTTTTATTTTTAAGAGATTTTTAAGAAGATTTTTAATAATCAAATAATCAATAAATTAATAATCGATTAATAGTCCAAGTTCTTTGGATAATTTGTATCATCTCGTTTCGACGAGCTGCTCGTTCTATCGATATTTTGTTCATCGAACGCGGCAGCGTCGATCGACTACAGTTTTTTCCCCCGATGAAACAGGGAAATCAAGCGAACTCTAAGGAGTGCAAGGGAAAGGGTAATCTCGCGTGTGGGGTGTGCTTTTGCAACGAAAGATTCTATGGCAAGCAGTGCGAGTGCGAGGGCAACGAATCCAGCATGAAACAGATGAACGTCATGAACGAATGCGTGTCCAATAACGAAACGAACGAGATCTGCAGCGGTCATGGCACGTGCAAGTGCGGAGTTTGCGATTGCACGAAGCGATCCAATCCTCAAGAGATCTTTTACGGGAAGTACTGCGAGTGCGATAATTTCTCTTGCAAGCGCAGCGGTGGCCAGGTGAGTTCCAAGTCGTTCTCTATTAATTATAAAAGTCGTCTCGAGTCTATCGGGTCGATAGAAAGGTAATTTCGGTTTTTACAAACAAGATAGCGCTGTGTTTTCCTCGAACGACTACGTCAGCGTTACGATGTCGCCATAAAGATAGCAAATGATCATCGAACAGGATGGAAGATATATAATTGATTGAAAATTGGTTTTCTGTATAAAAAATTGAGTTTTATTTTTACACTATGACGTCAAAATTACTTTCTTGTCAGTCCAATTGGACTCTAAATCCCAATTATGCAGATAGAACGAAGTGGATATCTCGAAGGAGTCTTGAAAAGTGGGAAAAGTCGTATTTTGTGATTCGTCGTTTGTTCTTAAACAGAATTTATTGATTTTTCACGTTGATCTAGACGAATTATCACGAGACGACGCGACAAGACAACGAAAACAACATCGAGATTCCGATGTTACCTTCGGAATGCCTTCGAAAGTCCTTCAAGAATTATCATTGATCATGGGTGTACTCTAAGTTGAATTTTCGCGCCGTTTGACCGCGGCCATTTTCGAACTTCCATGAAAATTTATACGTCTGCACGTTCGCGCAGGCCATCGCTTTTCTCACCAAGCGGCAATTCGGTCGAAAAGTGACGGGATGAGTGTCTCCGCGCGTATCATATTATTCCGTCTCTTTTGGTTTCGTGTTTAAGGTTTGCGGCGGTCAAGGTAAGTGCGAATGCGGTACCTGCAATTGCCTGCCGGGTTGGGGTGGCGAATCCTGCGACTGTAAGGAGACCAACAGCACGTGCATGCAGCAGGACGAGGACGGGGATATTTGCAGCGGTCGCGGGGACTGCATCTGCGGCAGCTGCCACTGCCACGAGAAGGATAATATCCGATATTCCGGGCAATACTGCGAGGAGTGTCCCGTGAGTGATCTTCCTCGTTCTCCTTGTTACGTTCGATCCTTTTGTCTTTCGATCTTGTTTCTTGCGATGATCGAAATTGATCAGTTTTTAGAGTCTAGGGGTAATGTTGTCTTCAAGGTGTCACGAAGGATATGTGCGATACCTTGCCATTTTTTTTATCTCGATTATTGCGACGATCGAAGTTGATCAGTTTTCAGGGTCTAGGGGTAATTTCGTCTTCAAGGTGTCACAAAGGATATGCGCGATGCTTTGCTACTATTTTTTATTTCGATTATTGCGACGACTAAAATCAAATTTTTTTTGAATTCCATCTGTTTTAATATTTCTAGAAGTTAAAAAAGAATTTGTTCAATCCATTAAATTTTAGACGTGCCCAGGTCAACGATGCGAGGAACTGAAGGATTGTGTGGAGTGCGCGGCATATAATACGGGTCCCCTTGCGGTGAACGAGAAGTGCGATCTCTGCGTACATCAGATAGACATTGTGAGCAACTTGTTACGCAAGCGTCTTTTGTCGCGTGTTCCGCAATATTCGTAACCTTAATCAGGTCAAGTCTTAGACTCCTTTAGATCAACTCAGGCAGAGGCTAAGTATATTTCCGTGAAATTCACAGGTGGATGTCATCGAGGAAGACCCCGACGACGTTTCAGAAAACGGAGCTCATATTTGTCGGGCTCCAGGGGACGCGGGCTGCACTTTCGTCTTCAGCTACGAGTATTACAGAGGTGGCACTGGTGGCGACATTAAAATATTTAAGATCAAAGCACAGAAGGAGAGAACGTGTCCTACGCCTATCGACGTTTTGGGTAGAATTTTTATTCGTTGCTACTTTCTTCGATTTTCAAATTAATTACTCAAAGCGCCCTCCTATTTGATTATTCAGTTGGAGCGTCGTCAAGTCACCCGTTCATGTAACGAACGTGATTTCAGGTGTCGCGTTAGGTGTCGTCATAAGTACGGTTATCCTGGGTCTTTTTATACTCGTAATTTGGAAAATCGTTACGATGATTCACGACAAGAGAGAGTACGTGAAGTTCGAAAACGAACGAGCCAAGGCTAAATGGGATCGGGTAAGAAGTCTCTGTTGATCTTTAGAAAAAGCTAATATACTTTGGTTTGACGACTGGATGGTGAACGATGGTAATTATTTCAGGGTGAAAATCCTCTCTACAAACAAGCCACGTCGACGTTCTGCAATCCAACGTTCAATGAGCAATAGAGGCCAAATTGCGTGTTAATTCGATCTTCCGAATCATATTTTCATGATGCTTTTTACACCACGTGTAGGAAAGAAGAAGGATAGATTTAAATAATAGCAATGTGAATTTTAATTTAACAACTACTACTTTAAATACTATTGCGTATTTATAAGAAATTATTTAAGATAAAGAGAAAATGAACGCGATTAACGATATTTAAGAGAAGGCATTGATTTAGACGACGGTTTATCGAAACGACCAACACTTTCGTTCGAATAAAGATATTTAATTAAAACTTCTTACTTGCAAAGTAGAACACAATGGATATTAGATGCCTGGTGGCATTCCGTCGATACGTTCACGAAATTACAGCTTGTCGAAGATAAGTCGAGGAATTTCGAGCGACGCCAGGTGTACGTGGTAAAAAGTGGCACGGTCCAGTAACTAGCGCCACGCGGTAAGCGCTGGAACTAAAGAGTGGAAGCGCCATCTTCTGTAATTATCGTACGATTGATCGAGCGACCGAATTTCAAAAATATTTCCTCCGACTTCTTCAAACTGCATCACGTGCAGTCGAAGACAACAGGCTGCAACACGTGCATACGTTTCGCATCCGTTGCCTTGCGAACGTTAACGCGAGTAATTTGTGGTCGGTAAAATTCTCATCCGTTCATCGGTTATTAAATATTCAAAACGTCGGGCGCCCTTCTATCCAGCGAATAAAGATGGCCACGCGATCCCTCGTAAATCAACGTTGAATTTGATCGAGGGCTCGCGAGTATCGACGGATTCTGGCTCCTCTCGACCGATTGTTTCGAATATCCTTTGGCCTCGTACTTTATTGCTCTGTATGGTCGAGAAGAACAGTCTCGCAAGAAGCTCGTAAATTCGTCACCGCGCACGGCTCCCGCTGCAAGGCCCCGGGGCGAAACCCTTCTTGTATTTTCCGTCGAGAAAGAAACTTAAAGCTCCGTTCACATCGGCCACCTTGCGACTCTTCTACAGTCGAACCGATCACGGATCGACAGGAGCTTCTACTTGATTTTCACACTGAATTATGCATCTTTAGTTCATATTCTCTGGGTAATATTGCAACGAATTGGAAGATGCGCCTGAAGAATCGTTGGCTCGCGTCTTGCGAAAACCACTTTCAAAACTAAGATGAAGTGGAATAAAAGATATATTGGGCTGGCAAGAAAGTAATTTAGGTTTTGAGAAGTAGATGGCGTTATATACTTTTCTGGAAAAGATGGTAAAAGGTCGTCGAACAAAAAGGAGAAGAAATGAGTTCGTTCTTTGTATGAAAAATTGTGTTTTATTTCGAACTAAATTTAATTCGCGTTTAATGCATTAAACAGATTTGTACGGTATTTATTTCCTAACAACTGATAACAAGGTGAGACGTTAACGTTAAACGAGGAATGCGTAAACAAGCGTAGAAGCGCGAGATAGCGTAAAAAGGAAACGCTATCATCGCGTTACAGAGTCTGAAATTAAGGTGCTTCAAGGGAATAGCAAGGTCTACGACGCAAATCTTTGCGGCTAATCAATCGGCGCTAGTCTTTAGCAAACGCGATACATTCCGAAAAGCAAATACTTTTAACCTCGTATTCGTTTTATTACCGTTAACCTCGTTTGCTGGGCCCACCATCGATCATCGTATCTTTAACGCCTCATAAAACTGAGAAACACGCCGCTCGAAATGGCCGTGGCCACGCCTTATGCCTGTGTGGCGAAGCTACAGCATCGTTTAGTCGACTTACGCTCCCAAATGACTCGTCGTGAAAAATTCCGGAGGTAATTATGGGATAATCGTCCGATTCGAGCGGAATTTGTAGGCAGAATAAGTTGAACAGTCGCACGCTTGACTTATCGATGTTTTAATTTCCGTTGCATCGCAATTATTTACAAAAAAAAAACGTATAATGTAAGACGATCAATAACGAATATAGGATCGGGATCGAGAAACAGCGATATCACGAACTGCTCGAAAAATGAAAAATCGTACCGACGCTACACGTTTCAATCCGCCATTTTGTTGTCGTGTTTCGCTCGTGGCAGGATTTAACGGAAGTTTCGATAGCATCGATCGCCGCACGAGGAGCATCGATCATCCGAAAATCTCGTACATTCATCCGAACCGACATGGAAAACCTAACCTCAAACCCGTTTGATCCGTATAAAACGTAACGAAGGCGCTCAAAATTGGAAGAAAGTACGAAATTCTTTGAGAAACTCCATTTTTATCGTTCGTCCGTTGGCATTGCACTCGATCGAGACCTTATGAACGAAGCCTCGAAAAAGTCACCCCGAGGAAACGTGGAGAAGGGCAGACAGAGTACGAGGGCGAAAATGAGAGAGGGTGAGAGGGAGGGAGGAGGGCCAGCGTTGGGCCAGTGCTCCGAATACTAAATCACCGCCGCACGTCCGTTTCTTTACATTGTGCAGATTTTATTGATTATTTTACGGCCGGGAACATTGTAAATCTCTTCATCCCGTGTCGGCGGGCCTCACGGCCCTCGCGGTGAGGTGCCCCCACCGGGCGCCCATAGCGCCAATTATGCGAGTCGGGCCCGGCATCGTGGGCCATATTCCTTCGGTTGTGGCCACTCCAGGCCCCGTACACACGTACCTACGGAGGTACGTACCTACTTGCCGTACGGCCTCCCATAAACGCAACTTTCTCCGAATCCTCGCGCCTCGATCGAACCTTCCTTCGAGCGGCCATTAGATCGGGCCGCACTGGCGTTCCAAAGTTCACCTCGAACGACTCGATCTTCTCGATCGGTGATGTACAACGTTGTACATCGATGGACCGAGTTCTTCATACGTGGCTAAGTGGAGACGAGGTTTTCTAAAAACGCAAAATTTTGGGCCTGGTGAGTTCCAATTTTGAATTAGCGTTCGTTTGCAAGCAAGATGTGTGTAGTTCTAACTACAAACGATGAGTGATAATAATTTTAACTGAACGATTCTACAAGTATCAGGGAACTGTAAATGGCGGCTGTTCAAGTATTTCAAAATTTTGATATTACGTTTCTTGCGTGCGATCAAAAATATTAAATTTTACGTTCTTAATCTTCGATGTCGCGACAGAAGGGTGTTGACGCTGTCCCCGACAAGGACACGATCGTCTTGCGCATCATCGGAGGTCCCATTTCGTCCAGGATCGATCGACCCTTTATCATGAAAACGCGATAATTCATCGGAAGAGACCTCGAAGTCGTTGCAATGTCTACGACCAGGATCAGGATGCGACGTAACGAGGGAAGAGTGGGAGGAAGACGCGGGAACGAAAGCAGGGCGACAGGATCCTTGCGATTTGATTTATGCCTTCGGGTCTTTCGCAGCGCTCCCTCGTCGTGGAAGAAGAACAATGTTGTTCGTTTTCGCGGTCGCTAATGGCCGCCGCCGGTGCCTTAATTATAACCAAATACGGGCCAATCAGGCCCGAGGGCCCGTCGGTTCGTGGCTCGAGACGCTTAGACTCGAACGAGGCTAAATCTGTCGAGACGCGGCAGCCTTACTCGAGCAAACTCCGTTCGTGTTCTTCGCTAACGTGATTCGTGAGACGTTAAGGGGCGATCAGGGCGGTGATTCGCCGTGAGGAGTCGCGCCCCACCGATCTTCCGCTCATTGCTAGCGTCTGCGACTTGTTGATGGACTTAGGATGAACGGAAACTCGGTTACAAGTATTCCACGACAGCTTCGAGTTTTAATTTTATTGCGTTGAAAATCCTAGGCTATCCGACCCTAAAACTGTCGTCATCGATCGGATTCGAGGCTATTTTTAGGTTAGAAGGGTGTCGCTTGGTCGGGTTCTCTAATTTCCGAGTTAATTTCTAAGCTACGTTTCGCGTGCGCTATTGCTTTTGCCGTTGATAGCGCGTCGTTCTGAAGATTCAGGATAAAAGATAATTGGCAGGTTATCGAGTGGAAGATCAGCTATTGATTTTTCTTATAACAAACTTCCTTTCTACGCCTAACCCTTTTAGTGCCAGGCATTTTACGGAATACATGCGAAGAATGCCACGGGCCGATTTGATATGTGCGCTTATATCAATAGCATTATAAGAAACAAAATTCCGATTTCTTGGAGGACAATTTACCTTTTTATTCTTCTGAAGCTTAAAGAATATGGAATATAATGTTGTGCAAAAATTACGTAAATAAGCCAGGCCCTTCAAACGAGGCTGAGAAAAACCCCATCAGCACATAAGCCCGCCACAACGCATCGGCCCGTGGCAGTTCTCGCATAAGGACCGCAGACCGATAGATCGGCCCGCTGGCACTAAAAGGATTAATCGGTTTCATTGGCTTAAACTACGTAGAAAGCGGTTATTTTACGCTTCTCCATCGATTTTTAACGAAAATCTCGAAAAAACGGACCCTCAGATTTCGGTCAAAGTCGCAAAAAATTTCAAGGCTATAAGGTCATAAGGCAAAACCTTCAAAAATTGCGAAAAACTGAAATCCACCCAATCGGTGTGACGGGTCAAATCATCGACCATGGAGGATCATCAGCCGGCCAATGGCGATCGTGGCACCTTACCACATTCTCGACCCTTGTTTCCCGAGATCAACCGATCAGTGAAGTCAAGAGACAGCCTAGAAGCTTTCGATCGCATCGATTTACAAGGACTGCAAGTACTTCGACGTGGAACGAGAGGCTGGATAGGAGCGGTTCCGATAAATCTCGAGTTCGGTCCTCGTCCGGGTCAACGTGGCAGCTCGATATCGTCGCGTACTCGGTAACCACGCTCTGTATTTACTCAGGATTTGCTCGGGTTACTCGCGCTGTAACGCGGCCTTGCGAGGAGCTGCCGAGTTGGTCGATCAGTAGGGGTAAGGGGAGCGAGGCTGGAGGAGGGGGCGAACGGGCAGGGGGGAAGTGGCGCGGCGCGGCGTGGCGCGCCACGGCGAAGCCTCGTTAGTAGGGGACCGTAAATCAAGCCGCGGGGGTGCCAACCCGCTAATGCAACCTTGGGTTCCGTCGAGATAGGAGCGAGTTCGCGCCGCCGCGCACGGTAAACGCTCGGCATATCTCACCGATAATGAGTTTGTTAAATGGATTAATATTGCGTTTGCTCGAGTATTCGTCCGGCTCCTCCTTCTTCGCCTCCTCCTTTGGCTCGTCTGGCTCCTTTGGCTTTGCCTCCCCTTCCATTGGCCATTGCCTCCTCTTTTGGCTTCACTTCTAGATCGCCCGATTCCTCCGACTCCTACGGTTTTGCCTCTTTTTTCGACTCCTCTTCTTGGGCCCAGATCGAGCCCGGATTGCACGCGGAGGCAGCGTCGATGATAACACGGAGAAAGAGAAATAGAGAGGGGGGCATCCGGAGACTCGGAAGTTGCGAACGCATGGTGCTAATGCCCACTTTTTGCCTAGCGATTATCGAGACGCGTGGGTTGGGTTCTGTTTTTCTGATTGTTCTGGTTGCGGACTGATCGAGAAGCCTCGTAGAAAAGATGGATCTGATGGAGCTCATGGAGCTGATGGAAGGCTCGAGCAATCGATGTTCGTTCGTCTGTTTGCGTGGCTACTCGAATTTGATGTCCTTTTGCTATCTCCAAAGGGATGGTCGTTTAGGTTCGTGGTGTTTAAGTTTGCTTGTTGGCAGTAAATCTGCCAACAAATTCGATCAAAATGTTTGGAGTTATTGCGCAGTTATAGGTTGAGCTAAATTTATTATTTAAGTGTACCAAGCAGTGGTAGAAAGATCCTCACTGTTCTTTATATATTTTTCGTTCGGTCGATTAATTAATCAAGTTATCAAACTAGCCCGATGCTTTTACCGGATTAAATAGACCTAAAGGCTTCTTGTATGCTCATCAGACGTAACATTGGATACCAAGCAGCAATATCGCAACGCAGTGGACGAAGACCGATAGGCACGGCTTCTAAATACATCCAGTCGTGTCGTTAGGGGCAAGTAAATGCGTTAACGAGCATTTCGTTTCCGCTACTGGAAATCGTCGAGCTTCTCATCCGAGTGCAAATCAACCGAGAAATTATAGGCGCGTTAGCTGATGATCACGAGCCTCTCGTGATGGATTTCGTTCAAGCTGGTGAACTCACGGTACCTTTAGACACTAGTTGATGATGCCACGGAGAAGCGTAATTTTGGGATCTTCAAACTCATCCAAGTACTGAGATTTCTGATAACATCTCGTAAATTCTCGACGCTTCTCTTCTCTTCGTTCTCCTCTTTCAAATTTCGTCGCATCAGCCACTCGCGTCTTACCTGGCAATATCGAACCGATCTTGAGATCCTCTCGATTCAGAAGAAAGTACAGAGCCAACGGCGTTCATCCGAACGTCTCGAGGACCACCGTCGTCGCGGAAAGACTCGAGGTGAACGCTGCCGCGTTCGAGCCGTACGAACGAATTTTCTGCGCTCCTGGAGGCAAGCGAACCGCGCGCACGCAGCCAGATAATTAATGGAGCCGGTAATGAGCTGATTATTATTAATAATATTTAGCCGAGGTTAAGCCGGCGCGACCCCGCCGCGGTGGAGCCCGGCTACAACGTTAATTGAATCTGCCAATCATCGTAATGAGCGTCAGCGCCGGATACGCGCTGTCCGCCTCCCGCGCCCGCGAGCAGCTTCCAGCCTCCACAAAGAGCTCCTCGTCGGGAATAAGAAGGACGTCGGCCCGTCGCCGGCGCCTCCTCGGATCGCTTTTCGTTCCGACGCTACGCGACGCGATTCGTCCAAGCGATTTCGACCCATGTCTCGATCTCATCGCGTAGAAGCGCCAGTTTCAGGAGTTTCAAGGCTTTTTCTAGCTTTGCAGTTGTTGGGTTGCCACGAGGGCTTCTTTTCTTCGCTTTTCAGGTTTCAGGTTTGCTCTTGATTAGGATGGGAATGATTGGGTTGTTCATTTTGGGTGGGTGGATGGTCGAGAGATGGTTAGAGCGGCTGTAGATGCGATCGATGTTCAGAGAAAAACATCACCTGAAAAGTAAAGGTGTCAAAACATGTTCCATTTTTGGAGATATTGTTGTCACTTTGAAGCAATTGGCATACGTATTATATACGTTAACATTAGTCTGGCTACTGCTTAAAAACTTTGCGACTTTTTTTAGAGTTCGTTCCGTTCATATAATTATTCATCATATTTTCCTTTGGAATCCATCGCACGACAATAGAATCGACTGTTCAAAGAATCAAATTCCCGTTACAGAAACGCAAGCAAAGTGCATCGATGTTTCGGACGCAACGAACGAAAAAAAAGAAGACTGCGAGTAGAAAAGGAGAAGGAAGAAGAAGAAGAAGAAGAAGAAGAAGAAAAAAAGAAGAGGAAGACCTAATACCTTAAATCGAATTGATAAAAGGGCGTTCTCCAAACTCGATCTCGCTCGTCTACCTGCGCTGCTACGACTCAAGGGTTACCTTCTCCCTTTCTTGCCTTTTCTTCGGCAACTCCTACGAGCCATCAGCACCATCTGTCTCCGTTTCGTTCGAGGGCCTTCCCGAAGACAGATGAGTCCGCTGATTGTAACGCGGGATGAGCGGTATAAGTAGCAGCGATAAGCCGACGCCGGACAAATGTTCGCTCTTCTCGCGGCGATAGCGCGCCCGTTTTCACGGTATTTTGTCGTCCCGCGTATTCCTACGGTGAGTCACTCGAAATCGTCGATCACCACGGAATTTTACGTAGACTCCGACCTCCAGGCAAGAGTCGAACGAAATTAAATGAAATATTTTCGACTTTGACTGTACCATCGAGAACAAGAGAACGAAGTGTTCCCTCTAACCTATACTTTTTTTTTGTACAAACGTTTTTAACGAACGAATTTATTGCGCGCAAGATAGTAACGATCGACGATAATCAAGAGGGAAGAAGGCCGATGGTAGCCGTGATTGCGTCGTTTGTTCTGATCGGAAGCTCTCAATCGATGACTTAACAAGTCAAAAATACACCGACAAGTTTATCTGTGTCCGGATTAGGTATTTGAGTTACTTGGTACTTTGTAAAGAGCTATTTCGTACGAGAGATCCTTTAAATCGAGAATTAATAGTCGCGTTCTACCTAATCGGATAATTTTGGGGATTTGGTAGAAAAACGAAAATCCAATTTTACGAAAGACCCCCAGAGATTGATCAAGTTCACGATTAACAACTTCACATCGTTCATCAACATGGCAGCGCCATCTCGTCGAATCTCCAATCAACCCTTGGTTCAAACAGAAACCAATTAGAGTCGATTTAAGGCTATTTTCTCGAATTCTCGAGTTTGTCGAATTGTTCTTCGATTCTTCGATCCTTCGATTCTTTTATCCACGCGTTTCAGGGTAGCAACAAGAGTCACAGATGTCTAAGGGGCGGTGGAACGTCGAGGAGAAGCCGAATCCGAGAGACGCGGTTGTTTAGGCAGGCAACAGGCACGATCGTCCCCCGTGGAAACTCGTTTCTCTCGACGCACGGCGGTAATCTCGCGTGTAGGAATTAATAGATTAGCGAAGGGCACGTCTCCTCTTAATTCCATCCCATTACGGTTTCGGTTCGGGCGCGAGACGGCCCTCGGGCTCCCCGATTACGGCGGATAGCCGAAATCACGACCAGAATTAGACCGAATTATCTCGCAGCCCGACGTTCGCCGTGCTCTTGCAATCTCTTGCGGAATGACGTGAAACGCGTTCTTACGAAGCCCCCGATTTTCGTTTTACGATTTATCACCGGCCGATGGGCAGAATCGATTTTCATATTTCGAGCGTTTTTGATTTTTCCCGCCATTTTTATATACGCGAGCGTCGAGGATTTCCTATCGGTGCTGATTGGACGAGAGATCAAGTCTAGTGGGGAGGATGGACTCGATGGATTGTCGTCTAGAACGTGTCGAACACCGTTGAAAAGGTCTGTATTCCAAGAAGTAAAAAGTGTAAATTGCGCTCTTGTTTTCATCAACATATCGTCTATGTTGAACACCGTTGAGAAGGCTTGTATCCCACGAAGTAAGAAGTGTAAATTTCACTCATCTTTTGGCTTTATGAAATGATGGTTTGCCAAAAATGATTTAGAATCAAATATCCTTAGACAACATTGTAAAAATTGCGAAAGTGAAAACGATGTAGGATGAACCTCGTTGGATTTAGAGTTCCAACGATCGTTCATCAACATCATTTTTACGATCGTTTAAGTTGACTTCGTCTTTACACCAATTCGTTGCTAATAAAGTGTAATGCAATCGATCACCCACAAATTTTTCGTAACAAGTGACGTAACGTGTACGCAACCTGAACACCGACACACTTTCTTGCAGTTTCAGCGAGCTTTGGCGTTTACAGTCGAGACGAGCGTGGGCTAGCATCAGATATAAAAGCATTTACGATCGAATCGATTCCTGGTCGATTAGCATTTCGAACGGGATTCTATCGACGATCCAGTTTTCCTTGCTGGCTCTTCCGCGTGTCTCTAGGAGGAATTCCGTTGTCGGTGTGAGACGGAACGTGTCCAAGCGAGAAAAAGAAGTCCGAGCGAGGAAAAGAAGGCCGAGCGAAAAAGGGAAGGCAAAAAGGCGGTATCCACGGGGCACTCGGCGCTCCTCGCCTTCCTTTTTCACAATTCGCGTCTGTTATCCGGGTAAAATTCCGATTACGGTCGGAATTAGATGCGAATCGTGTCCGACGAATAACCCGGCGGCATGGACTGGCTACCGAATGACGGGAGAAATTAATCAAAATAATCATGGCCGTAGCCCGGGGCGGCCGGCGGAGCCTGTCATTTACTCCCTTGGAACTCTCTTGCCTTCTTCCAGCCTTACCTTTCCATATACTCTCGGTGGTGGTATCCGGTAGCCGGCCAAAACCTACGGGCACCAGACGCTCCAAGGGAATCTCGAATACCGCTGGGAATCGCGACGGGTTACGCGCGGAGGAATGAATTTAAGATTAAAGGGCCAACGCGCGGGAACACGCCGGAAACTTTTCGTTCCTTCGAACTGACGTTTGCTCGATCGTTCCTTCTTCTTCTTCCCGTATTCCCTCCGTTACTTTTCTTTTCGATTCTCCTCTCTTCCTTTCTTCTTTTCGTATCGTCTCTTTGCAGACTCGGCTGCTTCGATCTTCACGAATCGGTTCGATTCTTCCGATTTGGATTTTCATTCCGCGATTTATCCTCCATTTTTAACACTAAACGTACCAAGCGGGGTCAAACGACCATTTTCTAACAAGGGGAGTCTCAAACCTGGTACAATTGTTACATATATTGTACGGGGGCGTCCCTCTGTATATGTCGGTAAGCGGAAAAGTTGCGACGGGCCTTAGTTTACGAGAAAATTAAATCAGAAAATTACGAGTGTAATTTTACTTTAATTGTTGTAAAAAAAATTATAAAAGTTGTAAGTTTACTTTAATTATTCATATTGCTCGTAAAAATGAAAATAAATGTTTGACTATGTTATTATTACAGAATATGTTGTACCTTATTTACTTCAATAAATTAACAAATTTTTTTCTAAAAATTAAAGTCTGTTTCGTGTGAGATTATTTGATCGCTTACGGTTTGATTAGATGTAAGAAACTGTCGGTACGTTTAGTGTTAATTGGTCCGATTGGTGTACCGCAAGTTCAAGGTCTTTCGAAGCAAGAGGAAACGCTTTTTGCAAAATTACGCGTCGAAGTAAAACTTTTGATCGGCTTCGCAATTTGCAAATTTACACGAGCCAATGGGCAAGATTCTTCGAAAAGCAGCAGCCACGTCGCGTAGGATTCGTAACACTCGTCTGGGAACGATATCTCTGCGTCGGTATATGACTTCGAGCAATAGTAGTCCCAGCGAACGATTCCGTGTCGAAGGAAACGATCGCGGACCCGTGGAAAAGCGTAGTAATTGTTTCGAGCGGCCCGCAGTCGAAGCATCGCGCAATTATCGCCACTATCGATAAATAATAATCCAAGCGCGTACCCCGCTGCGTATTTAAAATCGATTTCGCGGTTTCGCTCGCCAACACCTAGTCGATATTTATTGGACAACGTCGCGCGTAAACTCGCGCAGTTTCTTTCGTGACTTACGCCACGCAGTGCTGCGATTTTTGCTCGACTGATGATTAGCCATCAGTTTTTTTTCTATTTTTCCCCCCTATTACTCGATCTTCCGAAAGGTTATCGCGCCTGATGTTGAGTCAAGAATTGTTTTGTCGACTCTGATCGTTTTCCCCCAATAGTAGAGAACTTCTTGATCTCGGATCTAAACTGTTAGGTCATTCGGGCTAAAAAAGTAGCTGGACTACTCAGACTGGAGTCCTTTAGCTCCAGGTATCGTTGTCTTGATCAATTTCGAAGGAACGAAACGAATCCCGATGAAACCGAGTTTCTCTCGTCCGATCGCAGAAGAGGTCAGCGTTTCCCCCCAAAAACGGGTCCGTTTCCCAAAACCGGGAACCCTTTAGCTTCGTCTCGACCATTCCTCGCTGTGATGCGGGATTTGAGCTAGTCGACGCTACCGCGGCACGGTGCAGCCGGTAAGGCTCGATTTTCGGTGGGAGAATCTCGCCGGAGTAACGGAGGAAGTGGGTGGATTGGTGGGGGTGTAGGTGTGTAGGGGGTCCACGGCGCAAAGTAACGCCGTCGGACACGTGAATGAGAAACGAGCCGGTGCTTCGTGGAGGCAGGAGGTCCGAATGGGCCAATAACTTTGTGAGGTTATGTTCGTGGATATAAAGGGGACAGTGGTACCTCGCGTTACGACGCGACTCTCGGATATCCACGTGATTTTCTCTCCTTCTCTCTTCCTCCTTCGATCTGCGTCTCTCTCTCTCTCTCTCTCTCTCTCTCTCTCTCTCCCGCTCTCCTCTGGCCACCGCTTCCGCCACCCCTCCCAACCGCGCTGCAGCGTGGCACTCGCTCGACGTCGTCCCTGATGCACGATTGTCGTTCCTATTCAAATGCACGCCCCTGCAAAGCGAAGATGATGCCTCCAACAAATCCAACGAATGATTCACGACCGAGCGCGAGTTCTTTCCTTCGTGGTGTTAGACGACCCCAACGGAAGGAAGTTTTCGTAGTACCGACGATGCCCGTGCACGCACACGCGCGCTCTAACCTCTAAACCAGCAACTTCGGCTCGGTACGTCGTACCTCGGACAGGTGAGGTGGTCGCGCGCGAATGGAACTTCCGACGGTGCCAACGGCGTCGTCGTTCGGACGGACGTTAAGAGGCCATTGTCGTTTGAATTAAAGTATGATTTGTAGGCGTCGTTACCCTATCGAAGGTTCCCTCCGATTGGATTAGCGCGTTGTCGATTATCCCCGGTTATTCTCGCAAAGATTCAGAGGGATGATTAAGGTCTCTAGCTCCTGAATTGGACGTAGTGATTTGATCCTTCTTTTCTTGCTCTGTGCTGATTGAAATCTCTTTCGTAATTTGGTCGACGTTAGGACGATAAAAACGATCGCTTCTAAATGGCGTCTGGTCACGTCGAGAGCTATGCTTGATGCCATACGTATTTCGAAGTATGCGACTTTGGGGATGAAAAATGGATGACAAAGATTTTGCAATCACTGAATAACTTCGTAGTTCGCCATTTTGTACGTCGACAGAACTTATCGCTCGCTAGTTGGTCGAAATTAGCTTCCATTTTCTAACCGACCATCGACTTCAGCCCCCGGTAAAATCGGACTTGCCACGATTCACCAAATTACGTTCGAACACACTCAAGGACATCGTTGCAAGTTTCACAAACGTTGTTCGACTTATTTTTGCTCAACATTGGATTTTCGCCAGGAAGACCGTCGGAACTGGAAACCGACCAAAGACGCTGGTTTCCCTACTTCTGACGTCTCCCGTATCCCCCTCTCCCCTTACTCCTTCCCATTCCCAATCGTTGTCAGACGAAAACGCCAGGTCGAACAATAAGGCGGAGGTCCGCCTGTGGACTCTCACGCGTTATTTATGTGTTTGGTGAGGCGACACGGCGTGTGGGTGTCGAAGCCCGGTGAGCGCCACGGGAGCCCGTGGCTAGCAGTTCCAGTCAACGATCCTGCCACGTTGAAAGCACCGCTTCCCGTTAGATCGCCGGATTGAGCAACACCCGTGGCACGCCGATCGACCTTAGAACGGGGGTTGATCGCGTGGGAGTGACGCCATTTTTCCGTGGCTCAACCCTTCCTGCTAAATTATCAGTGGAATTCGAATTCGTCCATCTCATAGAGATCCAGCCGAATCAACCCCTTGACATACAATGACGAGTTAGGGTCGTCATTCGTTTCATGTGCCACTGTAGACTTTGACGAGTCAAACCCATCAAGAGCTGTTTTCAGCGGACGACTTTAGAGAAATTTACAGAACTATTTAATTATTATTTTTTAATGTTATTTAGTTGTTCTTTATTAACATTATGTATCAACTTGATTAAATGGTATATAAAAATCCAAAGGTCAAAATAAGATGTACTCTTTCCCAGCTTTCGTATCACTGTTCAGATGAGCCAAATTAAATAGTGTTCTTCGGTCGCATCAAGTTCCGTTGTATTCGTACGTCAAGGGGTTAACAGGGAGCCAATTTAGCCCCAGGCCGAGTATATCCCTCTTGTTTATCCCATCGTGAGTGACGTCTAGGCTGGATGTTCCTTTTTTCAGAGGTAGAATTAAGGAAAAGTCACGCGAACTAATTAATTTTCGACAAAGTCAAAAGCGAACACAGCCTCGAACCTCCATTTTTGTTCGATTAAGCGACGTACACGTAACCGTCACTGAAATATTCACGCCGACGTAGAATAATAACGAGATTAAGCCTAATGAGATTACGAGACGGTGATCGATCTCGGATAACAAACCGTTTCGTAATACCGCTTGCATCGACTTTTTAATCGCGTTATTTATATTCCTGTCGTTTACCCGTCTATTACGGCTCGCCCAGATGTTCCGCATTAGCGCGCGCGCACTTACAAAGTTGCGGAATACCTTGGAACATTTTTCGACATCCACGCGAGCGAGTCTCGCGCGCGTCTCGATGATTGCCAGTCGCTTGACGTCATCGTTCGTACGACTCTTGTTCCTTTCGAGTGCCCATCAAGGCGAAAAACGATGAAAAGATCTTTATAATCGAGCGTTGTTCGTATTTTGTCATCGTCTATCAGACGTATCCCTGCCGAAAGTCAAAAATTGCGGAGAAGAACGATTCTTTCGTTAGGCCGACATCGAAATCGGTAAGAAGAAGAAAAAAACGACCTTTGAGATTTCTATCGCGTAAATTAACCTCCATCGAGGTAAAAAAAAGAACGAGCATGGCGTCGTTCGTGGTCCGCGAAGTGGCATAATCCAACGAGAATTTATTATACGGCTATCCGCGGGTTAATTCGAAATTCAGGCTGGCTGTCTGTTCTCAATCTGCGAATGACTTACGATCGGGCCGGGGAAGAATTCTAATCACCCCGTTAGACGTAGATCTTAATAATGGGTTTGTCTTAATTAAATTAAGATTCTCACCGAGGGCCGTGGTCCCTCGTTTAAGGCGTGTCCGAAGGAACAGTTCGAGTCCATTCGAGAGCCAGCAACAATCTAACCCTCGAAAGACGCTGTTGTAGACCAAAAAAAAAAGAAATAAAAATATCGTTTTCAACGAGATAGCATATCCGTCGTGATCCACTGCCATCGTTGGGTCCTGGTTACCCAAACGACTTATCGATCGTTATTAAATCGTGCCTTCGTAGCTCAGAGATATTCAAGGACGTTTTTGCATTCCTGAATTTCCTGAATTTCTGTTCCTGAATTTCTTCAGAAATCTCTCGCGATCGTACTCGACGATCTCGGAGCTAGAAGAGCCGAAGAAGCTTTCGTTTTCTCGTAAATTCGAGACCGCCAACTCGAAGCCAGAGACGGACGAACGAATCGAGAAGAGAGGGAGGAAGAGAAAGATAGAGAAAGAATCGTTAAGAGTTTCTCACAACGACCGGACGTAAAAATGATCCACCACTTAACCACGTGATTTACGCTCGTATATAATTGATCCACCCCCTAAGTGGGCCGAGTTTTGTCTCTGATTTGTGATCGTCGGCAAAGAGAAACCGCAGCGTCTGTTAGACCGAAGAAGGGACAACGCGGACTTTCCGATAGCGTGGAAGGAGCAGGTGATCCTCGACGTTTCCGACGAGTCTCGCGTCTCTTCTCTCGTGAAGCGAATCCTCCAGGCATAATATTACCATTATTTATCCCCTTTAACGATCGGCAGCCAGCCCAAGTGTTTCACGGCCCTTCCCCTTCCTTCCTTCCTTCCTTCGTCTTCCTCCTCCTCCTCCTCCTCTCCTTCCCCTTCCTACCCATCTCGTCTTCCTTCAACCCAACCTTCCTCGTTGCAGCGTCTGTGACTTCGCTTTACGATTTCGTCCCAATTTATTACGAAACCGTGAGCTTTTCCCTCCACGAGGCTCTCGGCCGCGCGTTCCATCGAATACGCCCTCATTCCGTATTCATAAAGCGGCGGAGCCCCCTCCTGCCCCCTCCAGACCGACCTCCTGTTCCTCCTCCTTAGCCACGTCCTTCCCTCCCTTAATATTCGACGGAGGAAGGAAGGAAGGAAGGAGCAGCGCCGCTCGGACTCTCCTCGAACCGAGAACCCAAGATCCACCTCGAGTTAATTACCGTGAGATATGACTGATCGAGAAATTCGAATAGCCCTGGCATATAGATAATGAAGCGATAAGATCCGCGTTCGATGATCCCCCGACGGTAATTATAATTTCTTCGGAATATAGGTGAGGGATAAGGGGAGACTCGCGGTGATCCAAACTGAAGGTGGAGGAGAGAAAACTGTCCAATAGCGAGGCGCAAGTGGACTCAGTTTGGGCAAAATCAGATGTTCGCGGTGACGCAAGGGAGTAGGCGCAAACGAGCGTTTCTAGATTGAAGTTGGGGGATAGAAAATTGTCCAATAGCGAGGCGCAAACGGTCTTGGCTGTTTCTCGGTGTGAAACCTTACGCCTTACGGTTTGTTCTAAGTACCTATGTCTCACGCGCATAAGTTCGGTGCGATGGAGTTGCATTGATTCTACTTATCTCGGAGTTGCCGCGTTTGTGGATTCAGTTTGGGCAATATGAGATGTTTCCGTTGATCGAATTGTTCGGAGGATCGACGGAGGTCGATATTTTAGGTCTAGGTTCTTCCAAGTTAGATTGGGAGTCGATTTTTAGGTCGATGGATCGAATCGAATCCTTCTACGAAGAACCGTCCGAGCGAGTTCGTATTGTTAAACGTTCTTAAAGGGCTTCTTACGGATTTTACTATTTTTATTTTTAAAACACGCGTAGTAAAACGACATTTGCGAGTAGTTCGAGGCATTTCAAACTTCCGCTTTTCGTGGTCCCACGCGATCGATCGCGGTTACAAAATCAGGACCGTGACGTTATGCGTTGACAGAGGCTAGCATCTCCAAAGGGGCGTGGGCCAGTCTAGAACTCGCCGTTCTTTACGACGGAAGAAGACACGTTCGTTCGGATTTTGATGTCTGTTGGCGCCGACTAGACTAGCATTGATGTCTTCGACGTTGCATCGACTGTGAAATCAATGGATTCGTTTCTCCAAAATCTGCTTAAAGAGCACACGAAGATGGTACGTTTCTGTACCAGCACAGAATATGAAATGTATATTGATCTAATGTTAAATATTCGCATCGGAATTTCAGTCTTCTTTTTAATATCGGATGTATGTACCTAGTAGTTCGTGATACTACTATCACTAGGTCAGTTCAGTTCAGTACTAGGTCGTGACTGAATCTATGATCATTACTCATTACCCCATTACTCAGATCCGACAGAAAAAGATTCCATGAGCCCAGAAAGTCCTTTTACAAAGTTTGCTAGGTTCATCGGCAAACAGGGAACGATGGAATCTAGAAAATTCCATGCGAAGTCTCGCCATTAACATATTGACACTCTCAATAGCAGACCTTTGACGTGACACGGATGATCAACGTACGTATGTGATTTTGAGAGGACCAATTCTGAATTCGAATACCAGGAGGAACCATCATACTCCATTCACTGCGGCAGGTGGGTTTCGTTCTCTCTATGATGTGGTCATCCGCGATCGAACTGCCTCGAATGTTCCCAATTGTAAAAATTGAATGAACATCGTCAGCCAACGAACTTTGAACATCATAGCTTATTAGAGAATGGATCAGCATGCGATCTTACGTAACCATATTCACTGTTATCCTCTCATCACGCGCTTAGAATAATGAAAATAATCTCGTGACTCCCCGAGCAAAACATCTGAATTTGGCGGTTAATGTGTTTAAATTCTCCAAACTGAACAAACTTACTTTCCGTCGCTGTATCTCTTATTCGTCCGTTTACGTCGCACGATCACTCGCACTCGAAAGAAATCGAACAGCGGAGATAGGAATCGAGCAGTCGATTCATCCGCAAACTTTCAGGCTTTAACAATGTCCAGGTGGAGTCGAGGATCGACGTCTAAAGGATTCGCATTTTCGTGAGCGTTCGATCGTCTCGTCTCGTCTCATCTTGTCTGGGCACAGGGCAGTGGTTGGTGCCCCCCCGTGGCGCAACGCGAATAGGACGACACGAAGTACGAGAAGAGTGGAACCAGCGTTCCTATCGTTAAGATCCCTGCTTTACGAGGCGTCTTGGTCGCGCGTGCTCCCCCGCGCCCTGCCCGACCGTAATTCGATAATATAGGGTTATGGTGGCGCCAAGCCGACCCGTTTAAATTCATAACATTGTTTATTCGTATTAGACCGACCTATTGGCTACGCTGGGCGTCGTATTTCACTCGGACCGAGCCGCTGGGTTCCGTGAGACGCCACGAAAATGTCCTCCGATCGGCGCCATTGTCTTACGCCTCTTTCCCGAAGGTTGCGTTCGATCGTTTTCGAGATCGATGCTTCCCTTTCTTCCTCTCGGGAACGCTCGAGACTAGAGGAGACGATTTTTCTGGATTTTGGCCAGTAGGAAGAACAGAGTTTTTCGTTAACGATCCGTGAGCTGGACAATGTTAAAAAGAGAACCAAGCTAATAGATGCTAATAGGCTTGTCTCGAGCTAATCGAGGAAGAATCGATGATGTACCTGAATCCGGGTCTGCGAGTTTCGATTTCGTCTCGTGATCGTGAAGCTATCGAGAATTTGTTAGACGTTGCATCTTAATTTGTTAATACGTTATGCGACTATCAGGGCGATGACTGATCATGGGATTGTTTAATCGCTTCTACTCTTGCCTTCTTCATCGCCACGCGATGATCGTAGGTTTCTTTCGAGGTCTAGACACTTTGGAACGAAAACTGGTCATGCTGGATCCAATCGATCGTCGCCATCGGAATTTATCGTACACACACCCGTAGGATGAAGACTTATCGAGTTATTTGGCTGGTTTCGCTCTTGATTCTTCCTTATAATGGTCCAACGTTCCTCGTAAGACGCAACTCCGGATGTGATTACAATTAAGAGCTTCATCACCTTTTTTTTTAGGTTAGCCACGCATAATCGCAGTTACTTCGTCGAACTGCGGGAAATGTTCACAAATTCCGTCTGGCTGTTCGTCGACGCGCGAACGACATTAAATTTAAGCAAGTTTAAACAAAATAAAGCGAATTTTAAGCTTCTCGAATTTTCTCTCGATATCGAGATAAGTCCAGGCTGAATCGAGTCGGATCGATCGTCGTGCGCGCCATTATTTAAATTCGAAGATTTGAATTCCAACAACGGCAATCCATGACGCTCTGTAACAACGCGGTGAGGCACTTAAAAAGAAAAGGACTGTGAATAAAGGAAGAAGGAAGAAGGGAAGGGGAGGCGTTTCGTCCAATCGCGTCACCGTCGATGAGATTCGATGCCTCGTTTCGTCTCGAAAGAAATCTCGAACGTAAAGAGAACGAAATACGATCGACGGTCGAACGATCGAGTGCTCGTTCTTCGTTGCCGGTATGCAGGACTATGCCGTCAAGGAAATTCGATTTCTCGAGGATTTCGATCCTCCAGATGGCGCTCGTTAAAGTCTCCTCGACGGCGCGCGCCTCTCTCGAGGAAAATAGGACGATTTTGATCGACGAGCGGATACTTTTCAACGTTCTCAACGACGCTCGTATTATTATTACAGGCTGAACGCGAAAGAGGATCGAATTTACGAGGACGACGGAGCCAATCGACGAAGAAATACTCGATCCGCGCGAGTGGCACGATTTTAGACCGACGCCACTGTTTTCTTTTTGAAATCAAAGTATTCATTTAATATTTTTCGTCGCTGTTAAAATTAACGTATCGCTCGCCGGTTCAGCGATATTGTGGCACTTTTTTTCTATATGAAAGCGTGCCGTATGTATGCAGCGATGTTTATGTATTACACTTGCCGTTGTTTATTTATTTAATTCGTTCAGCTATTTTATTCGTTTATAAATTCGTCTAGTTTTAAGGAACGAAATACAGTCAGTGGTTTGGTAACGCGTATGCGACGAATGTTCAAGGAAAATATACTATTAGGTCGCCGAGGATGAAATTTGTAGTTAATTTGCAGAAATTTGTAGTTTCTCTATAATATTTTACGTAAGGTTTCTAATATTTTCTTCGACTGTTCTCTTCAAGCTTTTAGCGACTGATATTATTTAATCGTTGTTAACACGAACGGGTTTGATGAATTGCACGGCATTGTTATTCGAACGAATATTTTAATCTTCTTGCTTTTAACGAGCAGATACTTTCGTTAGGTTTCGAAGAAGTTAGGAGTGTCGTTGAACGTCGCTGATCGAAGTTCCTCGTCAAAAAATGAATAAAGTTGGACGAAGTCCTATTAGCTGGCACTGGGCGATCAAGGATAATATTGGACACGCACCAGGCTCGTTAGTAGCAAACTTTTATATCGTGTCCATCGATAAAACGAATAATACTGACGATATTTCTGGACGTCTGAATCAACGTTCATTCGACTTTCGATCGTTCAAATCCGATAAAGATTCATGTTCGGAGGTAGATCTCGTATCGTACCGGCGATAAATTATCAAAGAAGGCAAAAGTATCGTTCGTATTTCGTTTTATTTGAATTATCGACGTTTTATTCTAACTCATAAGCATCGATAAGTATTTCATTGTACGATGGCTTACATCGTTTCAAGGATCTTCGCTGCGAAATGAATTGGTGTCAAACCGCTCGAAAGAAGTCGTATTTCAGTTCTACGCGATCATTCGTGGCGCCATTTTCTGTTCAAAGCAGATCAGTACCAGTAGGATAATTAATTTAGACGAAAAATGGTCGAACCACGGCACGAATAAACTCGATAGCTAGAAGACACGTCGAATTATCGAGATCTTAAAGGTTGAAAGGAGTAAAATACCAAGGAAAAAGCTGAGAGCAGCTAAGACGTCCTAAATTCATTGGTTTGCCTCGTCGGAATCGCTCGGAGTGCCTTTGAAAATGGTCACGAGGTGCAGGCGAGCCAGGAACGAGCGGAAGGAAAGCCTGCGGAGCGTCGAACGACATTTCGGGTCTCCAAGTTCGAGGGAACGCGCGCTCGATCGCCATAAACCAACGGAGTAACGAGATCCGATTGGTACTTGGATCGGCTCTCCTGGGAGCAGCCGTTTCGATATCGACGCGACGGCGCGAGTCGCCTTGCACCACCACATCGAATGCCAGTATTTTATCCGACTGGTGAAATTGCTAAGCGCCTAGGCATCGTTTCAACGTGTTTACGAGCGCCTTGTTCATGCTCTGGCCGCGTTCGCCGCGCCATCTTGTACCGTGCCGTGAGCCTCCTCGAGAGGAGGCCAACCTCCTTGTTGCTCCTGTTCGGCTGTCAGCGCGCAACGTGAAATATCGTCTTGCCCAACTAGCATCCAATAATTAGTTTACTCCTCATTACGGCTTGGCCCGCGTTATTAGGAGTTCCTCGCGATTCTCTGGGCTCGTGGAAGGACGAGGACGAGATTAGATCGGCGGTGGATGCGAGGGGCTACGGCTACAGCTGCTATTACAATTGCGACTGCACAGATTGCTGCAGCGGCAGCGACGGCGGAGCCAGTGTCACGATTTGGTTAGGTTAACGCAAGACCGAGGCCGAGTCTCGTCAAGGTGGAGGATCAAGGGGCCCCGGAGAACTCGAGGAAAAGCAGAAAGAAGAGAACTCTAATTAACCAGACGTTTAAGGGTATTCGGACCGGTTGAGTCGCGACCACGCCCGTTTCGTTAACTAATTCCGACCTGGCTCTTGCCTTGCTTTCTCGGCCCGAAGTTCCCGAAGATACATCGTGCCATAGCTCGCGCATCGTTTTTCCTTCATAGACCCATTAGCGACAGGGTAGTTCGATGTGGATGAAATGGCGATGATCGACGTCTTTCTCCCGATCTTACCTTTCCCCGGTTCTCCAATAGGACCAAGATCGTGTCCTTGGAACTCTCTTCGTTTAACTGCGATCATTGGTCTAATCGACAAAGCCCACGTCATCGCTATCTATTAGGAAAGTCATGGCGTATCCTTGGTTCCACATCGATAACCGCAATTGTTCTCATCGAATTGTCGTTACGAGAGTCGATTACGCCTCACCGCTGGATCCTACAGTGCCGCGGTGATCCCACGGAACGATAGAAGCCTCTCGCGGAAATTGGCGAGCTAAACGGAGGCACTATCGCGCTGTGAAGGAGCTCGTCGCACCTCACCCTGAAATTTCCTGGCGTTTCTCGATTCCCGGCGTTAACGACGACGCGGTTGCGCGCCCACGGGCACTCGGACGGGGCATCGTCCGCGTCGATACAGATTGCCATCGCGGTTTCGTAGAGTCAGGAAGGCAGGAGGAACGAGGCCTCGTGGTGGCGTGGCTGGCGATTCGGATAGGTCAGCCGAAGGGACGGAATCCGACGAGGTAGGTGGAGAAAGGAGAGGGGAGAGTCGATGCGCACGAGGTTATCTTCGATCTCTGATCTTCGGTAAGCAGAACGGAGTCCCCAAAGATCGAGAGGTGGATCGAAGGCAAGGGAGTCGAGTGGACGAAGACAGCGGCTCGGCCCTCGATCGGGGAGCGGGACGAGGTCGTAGTGGGGGTGGCCAGGGTGGTCCAGCGGCCGGAGGGGGAGGGGTGATGCCAGGAACGAAGGGAGAAGAAAGACCCGATGCCTGATGAGTAGCGGAGCGACTGGCCGTAGGAGGTATGATGCGCGGGAGCCATCTCTGTTAATCATCGCGTAATTACCGCTCCAATTATCAGATACCGGGGATACGAGGCAGGTACCCGGCCTCTCGAGAATCTGTTAGCCTCTTTGGATCTGGTTTGCCCAGCTCGGCATCCTCCAGGGACTCGTATCTTTCTCGATCGAAGCGCACTCGCGTCCATCGGCACGTCGTCAACGATCGCTGACTTTTTTAACCGCTTTCAGCTCCACCAGCAGGCTGACCGACGCATCGACAGTCCTCGAGCGAATCGCGAAGACTCGTCGATCTAAACCGACGATCATCGAGTACATCGGTGATCAGTCGCGAGCGGAACCGTTTCTAGTTCCCCCAAACGCGGTCCCAAGCGGTGGTTTGCGAAAGGATAACGTCTTTACGAATTATAGGTTATCTCGTAGGTTCCCTTCTGGAACGGGCAATGAACTCCGAACGAACGCTACGAAGGAGTCGTGCCGATCGTTCGATCGAGGGCTCGGAGAGCCGAAATCCCCGGCGAAGAAGCTTTTTACGTCGAGGTTGGTCGATTCTTCGATACTTGGCAAGTTCCTCGAGGAAGTTCGAGGCGAAGCTCTCGGTGCTTCGCGTAATTGGCATGCCGCTCTGTCTCTCTCGACGACTCTTCCCCTGTCTTCTTCCTCTCTCGCTTACCCACCAGTTTCCCCCTCGGGGTCTCCCCGTTACGCGTCGCTCCTGACGCGCGTATCTCGCGCTCGGGGTTGAACAGGGGCGGGACAATAGTTGTTCGTTGGCCGGTAGGTCGAACAGGGCGTTACCCGGCATTCCTTGGTAAATTAACTTAGCGGGCGGCAGCGCGGCGGCGCGTCTTCTGCCAAATATTCATTTAAAAAGGTAAATGCAATTTTGCCGTTTTACGTGATTGAGATAATGCCCTCCGATTAACGGTCTCCCGCCTCTATCCTCGACCCAAGCTGCGTTCGCCTCTTCGATCCTCTCGTCCGTCACCTTACGTACGGGGCGACTCCCCGCGCTCCGCCGCTCCTCCTATCGTCCCCCCTTCCTCCTTACTTCTTCGTGCCCTTAGCCACCTCCACCTCCCACAGTAGCAAACGCGTCATTACCGAAATCCAAGGGCCTCTCCCTCGGAGATGATCCTTCTCTTCGGTCGGACTGGAGCGACCGCTTTCGATCATCGGCAGGTGAGCGCGACCACGCTGATCACGTGATACGGCATAGGCGCTGCGGAAAGAATCGCGCGACCTTCTTCGCGGAGCCACCACACTGGAGAGAAAAAGGAAGACCCACGGACTGGCAGCCGCGTGGATCGACGAGGGACGTCGAACGATTCCGTGCGAGAGTGAAAGAAGTGGGACGATACGGTCATTTATAATCACCGTGAGATCCTTAATCTTCTCCGCGATCATCCGTTTTCCGCCGCGCGCTAAGAGGACCGTGCGCCAGGGTGGGAGGGGGCGGTGGACGGAACAAGGCCAAATATTTCGCAGCGGGTCGTACATCATGTGCCGTGTAACGCTGCGCGTCCGCCTATCCGCTCCGCTCCGTTTCGGCTTAAATCAAATTTACTAATTAACACCATTTATCGGTATCCATAGAGCTGGACGCTCCGTCCAGCACGACCCACGGGCTATCCCTTTTTGTTTCCTCCTCAACGTCGGTTCGCGTTATTGATGATGGTCGTTAAAGAGCTCTTACGTGTCGGCCGGGCGGGCGGCTCGTCCTCCACCTCCTTCACCTCCTCCCCCTCCTCCTCGTCGTTCCACTTTCTCCGTTAGCCCTGTCTTTCATGCTCGTTTCGAAGTTATCCGACTTCTGGGCCGCGATTCGTTCGACCGCCGGCCGCCAGGACGCATCACTCATCGACAATCAAGATGAATTCACGCTTAAACAATGTCCCTTAATTTCAAGAAGCCACCGACGGACAATCGCGAAATTAGACGAGCTTACCGTTTTGCGAGCTGCGCGATTTCCCTTCTCTCTCTTCCCCCGCCCCCCCCCCATTTCCCCACCCTTCTACCGATCTATCCATCCAAGCGATTCTTTCGTTCTTACGGAATTAAGGTCTTTCTTCGAGGAGGCGTCTTTCGTCGAACGAGATGTCGGCGGGGAGAATCGAGTTTAGGTTAGAATTGAAAGTGCTCGAACTTTTTCCTCACGATCAATTCCCGAACCGAGAACGTCGTATCCGTCGTCCGTTACGCGGTTAGACAGATTTCACCGATTTAAATCGAACCCGTGCTACGGGACGAGCGATTGAAGTCGCGAGGTGAGCGCGCGGCCGCCATCTTGCGATG
>JAITYT010000594.1:141885-159193 GCA_025433975.1 Liostenogaster flavolineata | reverse complement strand
AGAGAGAGAGAGAGAGAGAGAGAGAGAGGGGGGAGGGGAGCATAAAAAGACAGAGAAAGACAGACCAAGAAGGAAAGAGTGGGGTAAGAAGGAAGGGAGAAGGTCTAAGAGAAGGTAGAGGAGACCGATGACGCTGTTGGTGGCGGTGGTGGTGGGGAAAGGTGAACGTGAACGTGACGCGCGAGGATCTCGACTCGTGGGAGGGGGTAGTGGCGGGCAAGAGCAAGTAAATACCGGGAATAAATTAAACTAATTGGTCAAATTAGCCGGCTGTTCGCGCAACTAACGCTCACGAACGCGCTCCCGCATGGTAAAGAGCCATCGACGTCACGCAGAAGACGTGTGCTCGCACGGCCTTCCTGAGTTACAACTCGATCTGTTATCGTGCTCGCTTCGTCGCTGTCTCCCCTCGGATCGCCACGACCCTGCCTCGTCACGAGGACTCCTTTGATCGCTTACTTAACCTCCTCCTTTCGTTTTGCACGGCGAAAGGCGTCCTGTTATCGTACCGTTTCGCTGTGGTGCTCCTGCGCGTGTTCGAATTGGGGGTCGGAGACTAGATCAGAGCCGCTTTTGGGGGTAGTGTCACGCGTTCGGTTCGAAATCGTATCGCTCGGATGCGTCGTTATCCGTTGGGGTATTGGAGTCAAGCGCTAGAACACGAAGCTAGTTTTAGGGATTTTCATGGCGGTGTGTATCGAGAGGCGACATTTATCACATTGGCTGATAAGTTTCCGGTTTAAATATAATGCCCGGTAACGCAAACTAAAGCCTACACGTTCCTTTCGTGTCTTTAGACTGTCAGCTATCTCTTGCGTCTTCGCTTTACGATTTGCCAGAACAATTTTGTGGACTTGTTTGATGTTTTCTGATGTAATCGTCTCTTTTGGGCGATCAGAGCGTGCCGCATCATCGGTGATCGTACGACCACGTTTAAATTCAGCAATCCAGTCGATAATGATCGATTTTCCTGGCGCAGAGTCCGGATAACACTTATCGAGCCAAGCTTTTGTTTCAACGGTGTTCTTTCCCATCAAAAAGCAATGTTTTATCGACATACGAAATTTTTCTTTTTCCATTATTATCACTGTAACTTCTGAATCAAACGTCAGATCGTTATGAAATTTTTACAGCTATCTTTTAAAGATCAGTATTTTTTTTTAAATATTAATCTTGTATTTGTGGCGCCATCTGTCTGTCAGACCGGAAACTTATCAGCCGATGTGTTAGCTCAAGGATAGGAGGCAAAAGGGGGGGAGAAGGGTATTGCAGACAAGAGCTAGACCACGAAGCGAGCGCTGCCCAATCATCTCGCGATTGTCTCGATGGAAGCTGGTGCTGAACGTCGTCGAACAAAATCAGGTTTTAGGGATTTTCATGGCGGCGCGTATCGAGAGACGACATTTAGCTCAAGGCTAGGAGGCAAATGGGGGAGAGGGGGCTGGAGATAATTCAGAATCTCTCATAACGCGTCGATTAGCGGCGTAATAGGCTCAGGATTGCCTCATGGTTTTTTCCCTTCCGATGACACAGATGCGAGCGAACGAGCAGCACTTTGTGGCTATTAATGCGTAATGTTGCGCGCAATTAGCGAGCCGTAATGGAGATGCGTTGTCGCGTCGTGTAATCGATCTTCCAGCGAGATTCAGGAATCGAATAAAGACGAGTCGTCTTCTCCCACTGGTAATTACAGGTAAATACGCCACCGGTGTTCGACGAATTCGTCGAGAAACGACGTTAGGAGAGTCTCGATTTCCATTAGATCGACGATGCTAATTGTTTCCCTTTTGGTAATTTTCCAAAGTTAAGACCGATGTCGTCGTGCTGATCGAGAGCGTGGCTAGATCGTATCTGCGAAGTGATGCTCCCCCGCGGCTAGGAACGAATTCCTTATTAACCGTGGAACGATCATCGAAAGGAAATGTCAGAGGACACGGTGTAATCGTACTTACGCAACTTGAGAACTAATACTTTTTCTCCCACAGCGTTGCGAGATTTTATTTGGATTTGTACAGTGAGCGTCGAAGCTACCAGACCAGGCGTTTTTGCTTATTTCGAGCATCTTTGTCTTCCCCTACGATTTTTTTTACGCAATTTAACGAAAATCGAAACACTTCTAATATCTTCGAATGACTTCTAAGAATTAAAATTAGCTCGTGGAATTTCGAAACGAAAAACATTTGCAGAATTTTTTCAGAGAGATATGAATTCGCACAGTCCGATTAACTTGCAAGTTTTTATATCGTATTTTTAAAAATGAAATATTATTGAATCGACAGACCTGTATTCGTGCTTCCGTCAGACCGATCTTCATGGCGAGCTCCTCTCTGAAAAGAAAGAAATGAAAATACGGTTACAAAAGAAACGAGAGAGATTACTTTCTACCATTTTCCTATTAATTTTCGTTCACAGGATCCGTTAAAACGTTCGTCTTGTCGACTTGAGACGACGACAATCCCTCACGCATTACTTAGAATTAACGCAATATTTATAACTCAAAAAATCGAAATAACGAAGAATTTCACGAATAATTTTCACCAAAGGATATCAAAGAATTCCGATTACCATTTCGATTACAATTGCAATCACAGCCACGTCAAATCTTTCCTCACGGACGACACTGACGGCGCCATTTGCGGACTTAAAAGCAAGGCCAAGGAAAAAGTGAAAAAGAAGAATTGAAAAAAAAGAAAATACCAAAGAGAATGAAAGACTACGATCGTCTCGCAAAAGCGGCAAAGAGCCTTATTGAAAGATTAGCGACCGATTCGAGGAAGCGCGCGTCGCGTTCCGCACATATCCGCAAACTCAGGCAAAGCGGAACGCACGAGTCGCGCCTCGGGCTACGTCCGTCGGTCGGTCGGTCGGTCGGTCGGTCTGACCTCATAACGCATCCGTGAGAGAATTATGGAAACTGCTGCGGTTTAATAACGAGTAGGCGATCGCGAATGAAAAACGCAGCTATTCATTAGGCTAATTAAGCTCCGCATCCGCTCGTACGAGAGAAACCAGTCGTAATATTCCGCTCGGAGACATCAATTAATCGCGTTATACGGCGTTGTCGTTGCGTATTATTCTCAAATCGATCCCGTCCCGGCTAATTCCGTCGTGAAAACCGATTAATATTCATTAGACGTGTGTTGGGATTGCGTTAGCGGGATCTGGCGCGGTCACGTGACACCTCGCGGATTTCCAATGGCCGATAAGATCGAACCAATACCATTGGGAAGTAGCTGCGGGCGTGCGCGCATAGGCGCGATTAATTAACTGTGGCTACTTTGGTGGACGATAGTCGCCGTGAATGCACGAAAAGGACTGCCATTAAGGCTCGTATCGTCGCGCGAGACCATCGATTAAGTAGTGGCGTTTAAATTACATAGCGAGTTTGTTTCTTCGTTTAAATCGTGCCTTGTCGGATAACCGAGTCTAGACCGTAGTTTTTTTCTTTCTATTTTCCAACGATGAATTATTTAATATTCATCGAAGAGACGAATGGCAACTACGTAACGACATTACGTATTGGACGTTGCTTCGGCGCCATCGTACGCTTCTGTTTGATTTTAATTTCCAATCTGTGGAAAGGATTGGGGTATTCGTTTGTCGCATCAAGACTTCGTCCTTTTTAGCCTCGATTTTTCTATTTCATTCCGTCCATCGGTTTCTTGCGCAATTTTTTTTAACCCTTTGACCGCTGAAGGCGTATATATACGCTTTCGCGAGTCTATCCATACATACGAAAGGCGTAAATTTACGCCCTCTGTGTCTCTGTTGCTATAACACTTATCGTTACTATTATACGCTCCGATCGAATATAATACGAATCGATGTGATTATCAGTACCATCGAGTGTACAAGAAAAAGTTTAAAATTGGTTTGATGAACGTTCGGGAGGAATCGCCATTTCCGGATCATCCTTGGAGATCCTTAGGACCGAAAATCGATTCTCTTCCTTCTGGCCTTTCGAGGAACGTATCACGTAAAGTTCCAGAGGCTAAATCGAGACCGCGACGCGAACATCATCCAACGATCTTCAGATCAGCCTGCTATCGAGCATCTACCGAGCTAGATCTCGGTAGTGTGAGTCCGTTCGATCGAGTAATGGACAACGGCGGGAGAAATTTCAGTTGGCGACGCTGTTTCTCGATGAAGAGACGTCCTGTTAACGAGAAACGAGCGCGAACGAGCGAACAGAAGCCGCGCTATGGATCGTGGCCGCTATCGAGGTCGAGAGCGAAGGAGGCGTATCGAAGTGGCCCACGGCTCCACGCTCATCTCGTACGCAAATTGCAAGGATCTTCCGCGAAATCTGGATGAAATCTCGGTTATTACGTCGCGCAAAGAAGCTACCGCTGCCCCGCTCCCCCTCTCCCCACCCATTCCCACAATCACGATCTCGCGTTTAGGATCATTCGAGCGAAAGAGAAGATTTCGGGTGAATACCGTAGAAATTATGGGTGTCTTCCAGGCGGTATCGAAAGGTCGATTCGATTCGATTTATCCGGATATTCCATGTCTTCTTCCTCCCCTAACGTCTTTTCGACCTTTTCGATTCACTCGGACTTTCAAAATCTTCTCGTTCGACTAGGTCGTCTTACTACAACTTCAAGTTCGTCTTCGATGTAACCTAGCTTCTTTTAGGCGTCGATAGGCTAAAGAATTCTGAATATCGTGGAATTTGCGGTTTTAGATCGTCCGATACCAAATTATCGAGACTTTCTATCAACAGGGTGATAAGCTCTTGGAGTCGATCTTATTTCTAGCTTCTTCAAGTCGAACTAATTGCAATGTATACGTATGGAAATATTGTTGCTAATCGAGCGATCGTTTGAATGAAAATGAGGCGGGGAAAAAGCGATCGATTCTTAGAACATCGTGAGTTCTACAATGAAACAGACATTTCTGATCTCTAGTCCCGAGGAAATTCAACGTGTCTATCGGTATGAGATGCATGGCAGTGCTAGATACTATATACATCGAATTAGTAAATACTCGTTTCATCCATTAATTTTCTCTCGAGGTACTAATTTTCCTCGGATTTTCCACGCAACACGGAAAACGATATAATCTGATGTATTATATCAGGCGGATCGGAAAGTAACGTCGCATTTTTTTGACAAATTAAAACAAATAATTTAATAACATATTTTCACGTCGAGTCAAATTTAAAATAAAAACGATGCTGCTGTCGCTTGGCTAACGCTTGATTTTTTTAAAGCAATTTTAAATTTTTTTTAAGCGTGCTCAATTATTTAGAATAAAACACAATTCAACGATAACATTATATTTATTTAAGTATACATTCAATTATATTATTGTTGTTACAGAAATTATTATTTGTGTTAATATATCTGAAAAATTGCTTTTAACAGAGGCAAAGAGGTGAGTGTCGTGGTGTGCGACACTCGCACGCACACGAGTGTCATTTTCGAAATTCTTGGAACCTGTCGAAGCTTTGGAAACTGCATCGCGAAAGAAGCAGGCGTATCGCGTGTCGATGCGCTATCGACTGGCGCCGACAAACGCGACGTTTATTTTGTAAAAGTTCAAACAGCTTGCGTGGAAACGAACCATCGTTTCGCGGTGGATAATGACTCCTTAGGACTCCTTACGTCGGGCTGACTTAATCGATCGACTCGTGCAGTTCGATACGATTTTCGATACGATGATGACCGAGTTCAAGTCGATCGAGCGATTCCACGTGAGGTTCGAACTTCGCGGTTTGCTTAAACGCCCTTGAAAAGTGTCCTTCGTTGTAGGAATTCGAAGGGTGGAAGATCGAGTCTGTATCGGGGATAAAATTTTTCTTTGAAGTCAGAAACGCAAAATTTAGAATTGGAGAATATCGGAGAATTTTCACGCGAACTCCAAAATTCGCCTTCGTTGTTGGATCGAATCGATCTGAACGGATGAACCGAGAAAAAATTGGTAAAACTCTCGAGTTTGAACTCAATCTTCGCGCACATTCTGGTTTCATGTTGGATGGAATATTTGACTACGATTGGATGCACGATTTTAGTTGAGATTTTAGTCTAGGTGAGTACAGGAAAATTTTTCCATTACAATAATTACATCAAAGAAACAGACAGTGGGAGGACGCCAGATTTCTGGATAAAAAATTCTCCAAACTAGTGGAACTCTAGTGTTTCACATTTCTCCAGTTCAAAATTGGAAAATAAAAATACTTCTCCATTATTCTAGCTATCCAAACGAATCCGCTAGCAGGTGGACATCACGTTTTTGGATAAAAGATTTTCCAAACGCATTAAACTGTATTTTTTTTACCGGTACGAAAGAAGCATTTCTACCGATCGGATGGAACTGCAATTCGTTTGGCTTTGTTCCGGTCGACACACGCGTGCGTACGTCGACTCCGCGAGTCGGGATGCGAATTTTTTTAAGAAGGACGGCAAAACTCGCTCGATTCGATCCGGATCCTCCTTGGGTGTACGCTGATTACCCCTTGTCGTACGTTTAATGGATACCTTGACGAATATAGTTGCGCCGTAATTCGTACCTGCTACCGCGATTGTCGGTTATCGCAGCTGGATTCGTTTTCGATTACCTAGTCGCTCGCGTGTACGAGGAACGACCGACTCCTTGTTAGCTCCTACGGATCCTACGTTTAATTACGCACCTTTCGAGATATTTGACTCCGTACGACGGCAGATCTTTCGCACTTACATAAATGAAATCTCCTCTTTTGTGGAACGTCTACCGCGATGACCCACAGCGCACGGAGGTAATTTTGCACGAGGGAAACGTGCAATTAATAAACCGACTCCGCGCGCTCACCGCGGGCAGAGGAATCGGGAAAGTAACGAGTCTCGAAGGTCGACGATTCTTTCTTACGATTTTACGCTCGCCTATTCGCGAAAAATGTCGTAGAAAGGATTTTAAGAACGATCATGGATGTATGCTTTTCTCCACAAATTGGATCTCAGTTTAGCTTAATTTTGTCTTGAAGATTCGACGAAATTGTCACCTCGCTATGGCGATGCGTGAGAAATTTTTTATACTGTTTAGTTTATTTCGATTATATTTCTATCTTCTTCTTTTCATTACAGTCTCGTTATAGTATATCGAAGAATCGTTGCATTTGCTGTCTGTTTTTGATTCTGTTGATCGTTGCAGTTGTAGTCTGCAACGGCGCGCCATCGCAACCACTAAAAACATCACGATACTCAATATCGCTCAATGTCGCTCAATATGGCTTTCTTCCGTAACTCCGTTCGTATTTCGAGGTAATAGCTCAATCTTCGTGACAAATGTTTTATCCCCTTAAATTTGGGGAATCAGTCACGATATTATTGCAACGAATGAAGAACAAAATATCAATTCCGATAGGATGAAATCATCGACATTGTTCTCGAATCATCAAATCGTTGTCTTTTCTAAATTTTGCTGATCATCGCAGTCGTAGACTGCAACGACGCTCTAGTTGGCAACTGACGATCATCTTGCCATCGCAACCAATAAAGTTAGTCACGTGGTCAGATCCTAACCGAGTTTTCTAGCTTTTCACGACACTCGACATCGTCGGTCGATCCTAGGCTCTCGTTCAGACCTAACCCTGCTCACGTTCGAGCTGCAAACGAACAAAGCGACGACGGAGGAACGACGACGACGACGTCGACGGGCCTTGGCCCGCGAGTAATAACAATTTTGCCTTTCCCTTTTTCTCCCGTCCCGGGCTGAGTTCGCCGCTGCCGTCGTCGTCCTTCTGGATTTAATAAGATCACGAAATTTCGCGGTTAGACGGCCGTCCCTAATTACACCCGCCGCCGTTCACCGCGACTCGGTTACCCTCGATTCGCGCTGTATCCTTATTATTATTACGCGTAGCGCTGTCTCTCATCTTTTCCATCTCCATCTCCGTTCGTTCCTCGCTCCTCTCTACCCTCCGCACGCCCATGCACTCGCCTATCTGTCTCAACATCTAGTTCTCCATTCATCTACCTACCTACCTACCTGGCTGGCTGGCTGCCTACCTACATATCTGACTGTCCGTCCACTTATCCGCAGTTTTGCATCCATCGTCCGATTGTCTAGGTTATCGCATCTGTTTGCTCTCCGATCGATATGCAACATAGCCACTTGGACAAGTTCTCTGTCCATCATCGATTTTTTTGCCACTAGGTTATTGCTCCTCTGGTCATCGTATTTTTATTATTACGACCTGGTGTATGAATTATTTACATTCGTACAGATTTATTTCGTTTCCCACTTACGTGATCATTTATAGGTCTGATCGTCTAGCTTACCGTATATGTTTCCTCTCTGATCGATATGCAGCCTAGGCACTTGTACATGTTCTTTTTATCCATTTTTCCTTTGGCTCTTTTTTTCATTTACGTGGATACTTATAGGCTTGCTTGTATCAGTCCGATTGTCCAGCTTTCTTGCTGATTGATACGCAACGCATGCGGTTGGACATCTACAGACGTGTTATTTACGCGAGCACAGATTTGTCTCACTATCCGATTATGCACTTACCTACTTATTCACTAATCGACTTAGCCGTGCGTTTAAATGCATTCTCCCCGTATCTGTCCATCTATAAATCTACCTACGCGCTTATCTACCTACCTACAGGCTAGGTCACTTTTAACTCCGTTTCTACGTCAATCTCTAGCTGTTGTCCTTCGTTTCCTTGCGCGAATACGCGTCACGAGGTGATCGCCGCGCGATGGTGGTCGACTCGTCTATCAGCCGTCGTCGAACTTACGTTGCGATGGATTTGATGGGCAGATTCGACGAGTTCTTTTCTCTTTTATCAAGAGACGAACGATTATAATATCGAGATCGATGGAATCGCATCATAACTATTTAGAAAATCTTCCATTCGGCTGATATTTAGAGTCTTATCTTTATTGTTCGTAAGAGGGGCTAGAGACGGAACCTTGGCTTCAACTTATTGAACTTGTTGAAACAAGTGATAGATAGTTAAGGATGAAATTAACTACAAATTAGTTAGGAACGAAATTCCTTTCGATCTCGCTGACTCTAGACGAACGAAGACAACTCTAGTGCTTATCGAGATCGTACTTGTCCTTATTTCATTATCAGGCCCTTAAAGATGAAATATGTAGAAAAGCTACAAATTTCTGCAAATAAACTACAAATTTCATCCTTGGCGACCTGATAATCGCTGACTCTAGACGAACGAAGACAACTCGAGTGCTTATCGTGATCGTACTTGTCCTTATTTCATTATCAGGTCGTCAAGGACGAAATTTACAATTAATCCGTAGAAGTTCGTAGTTTTTCTACAAATTTCATCCTCGACGACCTGACGATAAAATAAGGACAACTAACGATTTCAACAAGCACTCGAGTTGTCTTCGTTCGTCCAGAGTGGGCGAGATCGAATGGAATCGCAACACTTCGAAGTATTCGATCTCATTCGACACGAGTATACGTTTTGATCCGAAGCGCGGAGATGCGAAAGGATCTAAGACGCGAGGAGCAGGACGAACGATCAGCTTCGCGTTTCTCTCGATGGCATTGAAGGTCCGCAGATACGGCGTGGTAATCGGCAGGATTCGAGTCGACGCGTATCGTATAATTAAAGTAAACTCACTTTCAAGTAGCTCCGGGTGCAGAGGTGAAGGGGTGGGGAGGGGGAGGGGAGAAATGGAAGGTACGTCTTTATCATGGCGCACACGTCATCATAACGGCGCGCGATTGCGGTCGACTTACGCGTTCGAATTGGCGCAAGAACGAATCCGACGTATTTCGCAAGCCGCGCGTTGGAGACGAGGATGCGTGATTCGCATCAAAGCTCACCGCTAAGTGGATTAGAGGGCAGATTCTCCATCTACGTTCGTTTATATCTAAAGCTTCCATCTAGGTCGCGTGAAATCGTTTTGTCGCCTCTCGGATCTCGAATTGGGTTTCATTCAATGGTTTAAGTACACGAATTGCAGCCAACTTTGAGGCGGAGAGCGAAGATGTTCGAAGAAGAACGAAGAGATCCATGTAATTTGGTTAGGTCCTATTTGAACCTTTATCAGCCGGATTAAAAGCCGGTGTTTCGACCGAGCTGCCAGATTTAAATTCGCGTCATTTAAAAACTTGGTAGATGATTTGTAAAACATCGGATATCCGCTGTTCTAATTATTTTATTTTAGGAAAGAAAAAGACCTTTGTTTGTAAGAGAAGTCAGCCAGGATGTTTTAGGCACTCACGACACCGAGGGAAAACATTTAAAGGGACGTTTCGGGCACGTTAGGCGTTCAAAAGTTAAACCGTCTTGGTCTGTTTGGACTTTTAGGTTATATTTCCAATATCTGCCCGTTTCCTAGTCTGAATGGATACTCGAAAATGGCGCGATAATCGGGATACCAAAGAGTTGAACCTTCTTGGACCAATTGGATCAAATCGGATCGTTCAATCGGTCTTCGTCGGGGCGACTTCAATCGACGAAGGTCACGCGGCACCTTGGATGATGTTTAAATAGACGCTGACAACGCGATCCTTCGGAATAACACGAAAGGGACGTAATCGAGGTCAACCTCGATTCTAGAAAAGTAATGGAGAACGAAATTGCACTCCGTAAGAGGCGAATCTACAATCTTACGCGCTAGGTAATTCCAGGGTGAAAAAATGACAATGTCTTAACTCTATGAAGAGCGTGAGATTGCTATTGGTCGTTTACGTACGTATCGTCGCTTTCGCGATAAATCTTTTAGATTTTTTTCCCCCGTGCGATTCAAGGATATCCAATAACGGCTCAAATGAAAACGCGATTAGCGAATTTCAAAGATCGAACTTCAAATCGTTGCGAATTAATTCAGATCTTTAATACAGCGTAAACGATAAAAGATTGAATATTTTAGGTATCGAGAAACGAGACCTGTCAATCCAGTGGTTCTAAGTTTCGCATCAGCTTTCAAAGGACGTCTTTCTCGCTTCTACTTGGCAACGGATCAGTTTTCACGTTCCAGGCAATTCACCAATTCAATTTTGGTGCACGGATGGTGAAACGAAGAAAATTGGTACCAGAACGAGTTTGAATGGACGAGAAGCAGTGGCGCGGGCGCGTGGAGTCGCATGGGGGTGTTAATCGGAGTGGAGCGATTTTCCCAGCGCTCGTGACGCGCGACGAAACAAGATCGAAGGAGGAAAGAGAAGGGAAGAAAGGAGAGAAGGTGCGAACGGGAGCGCAAAATACGTATCGTGGGAGACGAGGAGGCGGAGGTGAAGGAGGGCGCGCTCGCAATTCGAGTAATTACCGTACAATTACATTATCTAATTAACCTCGGAGGTCGGCGGTGCGCGCGCACTCCGTTCCGTGATTGTCCCTCGTGGCGCAATCCTAATTACCGTTGTCCGACGGACGCGCGCTTTCAGTGTCGATGCGAAGCCGCCTTAGGTGGACGATGCCGTTCGAATCGTTTGAGGGGATGGAGAGGACGTGGGAGAGACGTGGCAGACGCAAGAGTCAAAGTGAGATTCGTCGATGATGAGACAATCGTCGTGTCCTGCTAGAAAAACTGATTTTAAGTAGGCGATTTACTATTTGAGTGATCTTCGACCTTCGATCGAAATTCTCATGATGTCGACGAACTTGGTGAAAATTAACGCGTATTTGTTTGAATAAAGTTTGATCGGAATTGAGAAGGTCGTTGTGAGCCAATTTGAGGGATTCGTTGGATCGTAGTGATCTGCTTGTTGGGCTTTCCATGTCTTTAATACGTCAATCAACCGCCTAAAAAGTGAATTTGTACTTGTCCGAACAAAACTTCATCGGAATTGAGAAGATTGTTGTGAGTCGCTCGAGGAAACCAATTTTGAGGGATCGTAATGATCTATCTGTTAGGCCTTCCATGTCTTTAATATGTCAATCAACTGCCTAAAAAGTGAAGTAATACTTGTCTGAATACAATTTGATCGGAATTGAGGAGGTTATTGTGAACCGTTCGAGGAAATCAATTTTGAGGGATTTCTTGGATAGTAGTGATCTACTTATTGGGGCTTCCATGCATTTAATACGTCAATTTGTATTTGTCTGATTACAATTTCATCGGGATTAAGAAGATCATTGTGAGCCACTCGAGGAAATCAATTTTGAGGGATTTCTTGGATCGTAGTGATCTACTTCTTAGGCCTTCCATGAAGCCACCAATCTTCGTATTCAAATGAACGACTTGAAAGAGGATTATTTCGTGAATGTTTCTACGTTCCTGCAGGATTTTACGTTCGTGCTGGAGTAAAACGTGCAGCAAGTGTTCAGAACGTTCCGAAAGAAGCGCGTACGAGTAATAGACGTACTGCATCGCGATAGGATGTGATTCATACGCGATCCAGCGATCGCCTTGACCGAGGAGCGAGCGCCTCTTGGAAACGATCATTCGTCCTGAGGAATACGAGTATCGCATCTTCGCGCGATACGACAATAAGCGGATAAATTATTTTCAACGAAAGAAAATGCTTCGCTTATTCGGAACCGTGTCAAGGCAACTCGATCCTCGTACGTCGTTGAACGAAGAACCGTGATGGACCTTGGCTTTGTTTCGATACGAGTAATTTCAAATGAAAGACGAGTAATAATTAGCGACCATTTCTTTTACTAAAAGAACGCTCTCCCTTTTCTCATGCCTCGGATCGTTCCACGTCATTGAATTTCTCATTTTGGCTGAAGGGTATTTTCTTAGACGAACTCGATTGCAAACATTTAAAGATATTACGAGACTGTCCTAATTTCTAGCCAGTAGAACAATAAGTTATCTCCTGTCTCTACTCAACCATGTTAGTTTTGCAAGTTAGCGCCTTGAAAATCTTCTTTCAAGATTCAATCGTTACGGATTGTCAGGAGTAAGACAAAATTAGAAAGATCGAGAGGATAAAGGGGATAAAAGAGGAAACAGGTGGCAAAAGCTCAACAAAGACTATTGGCACCATACGGAGCAGGACACATCGTTTAGCATCTTGCATGTTGTATGGTGTGGGGTATTAACAGGCGACTCGAAGACATCATTCTCCCCAATCTTTATCCCTCGAAGTTCACGAGAGTCGTCGATAAGATGTTGTCATAGCTAAAAACGAAGTCAGGAGGAATATGGGATCGGAATGACGAGATCAGAGGTCGAACGAGAGGAAACGGGTGGCAAAAGAACAACAAAGACGACCGAGGCATCGCGTGAATACATTGTCGCTTCGCGTGTCGAGCGGGTATCGATAGGCGGCGCGAGGGCATCATTCTCGAGAAAAGTTCGAAATGGCTGTTACGTTTGCGAGGAGCGAAGCGAAAGGAAGCCGGTAGCTGCCGCGGATAATGCGTGCGTAATGCGCGCTTAATGCCCGCGCGCCGAGGAGAACCAATTACCGATTGGCCACACCATCGCCAATCGGATGAGGGATGGACCTGGTCGAACCCGTACCACCTGTACTCTCCGTTCCCTTTACCATCCCTTCCACTCTTCCTTCTTTTTCTCCCTCGTTTGATAAACGCTTGGAAGGATAGACGCGATAACGAAGCTGCCCTTTTCTCGCAGTCATCGAAACTGCCTGCAATTCGTCAGTAGTTGCGTTACGGTAGATCTTCCGGAACGATTTGCTTGTTGGTCGATGCTCGATTCATCCAGCTCTCGCTCGATCGTTCCAATCGGCCCGAAGAACCCTCGCAAGGAATCTTACGCTTGTTTCTTCGTTTTTGCAGGTGGAGAAATTCAATCTTTCTCTTGCCGAAGCGTCAAAGTGGTTGGAAACTGTTGAAGCTTTTTAGTTTGGGTCGCTCGTAGGCTAGGAACGACTTTATTTCGGATATGACCGTGATAAGTGGGAATTAGGGTCTTTTCCGTGTCCTATTGGTTTTGCTTTTCTCGTCGAAAGAGATTGAGTTTTCTCTTCTATTGGACTGCATGTAAAATTTTTTAGGATTATTATTAAATTGAATTAAGTTTTAACTACGACAGAAGACGTGAATTTTTACCCGAATACGTCGGTGTGAATATTTCATCCACCTCGAATAAGATGAGAAATTGGATTCTAAAAACCGAAGGTGGTTGGAAAGGGACATACATCCAGCGAATACGAATTGTGATACTCCGCAAAACGATTCAGCTGGTCAACGATAAACTCGTGCGAGTTAATTCCGAGCCTCGTAAAACACGTCCAATCCGCCCTACCTTCCTTCGTCTCTCTTTTTCCTCCTTTCTTTCCTTTTCTTCAATTTCGATTAACGGTCGATCGGCCGACAAGCGCCGGACGATTTCCAATTTACGAATCTTTCGCGAGCGTTCCCGAGCGAAAAGGAAAAAGAAAGAAAAAAAAGAACGAAAAATAGAGAAACGCGGCGCGATTTAGCTCCGCTCGGAGCTCGTTTGTGCCGCCGACTAATTAACTCGACGGTCACTGATCTCGTTTCGTTCGTAGAGAAACGAGTAACGGCCGGTAGGAGCCCGCCGGTCTTTTCTAATAATTTCTATTCGGTAGCGTGACTCAACGGGCGATTAACGACGCCGGAAGTTTCGCAAGCTAATGTTCCGTTCATGAACAATTCGTTTCTAATCGCGGACACGATGGAGCAAATATCGCGCATAGCCATCCACTTATTACCGCAACTTCCTTCCTACGAGAATCCCACTTCTCTTTTTCTCTTTCATTCGTCGCTTTCTTCCTCGTCGATAGTTCGTTATTTCGTTCTTGTCTGCGGTCGATTACACGTGTGCACGTTTTTGAGAAAAAACATCGACGTCATCTTTTCCCGACAATTTCAATTTTCGACTCATTTTCATGACCATTTGCGTTTTTCTTCGTCGATCTTTTGTTACTTCGTTCCTGTCTATGATGGTTTCACGTCCATTTCTTTGAAAACAAAAATTCTTATCTATAACACCTCGAACTTTGGATGTGATCCTTTACCGAAAAGTCGGACTAAAGTTGTTATTGTTCGCTACTTGGTTCTAGCCTATGATTGATTTCCAATCCAAGTGCATGTCTTTGAGATCAAATGTCCTCATCGTCGGTAACACCTCGAACTTTGGATGTAATCCTTTACCAAAAAATCGGAATAAAGTTGTTATTGTTCGCTACTTGGTTCTAGCCTATGATTGGTTTCCTGTCCAGGTGTATGTCTTTGAGATGAAATGTCCTTATCGTCTGTAACACCTCGAACTTTGGATGTAATCCTTTACCAAAAAATCGGAATAAAGTTGTCATTGTTCGCTACTTGGTTCTAGCCTATGATTGGTTTCCTGTCCAGGTGTATGTCTTTGAGATCAAATGTCCTCATCGTCTGTAACACCTTGAACTTTGGATGTAATCCTTTACTAAAAAGTCGGAATAAAATTGTCATTGTTCGCACGATGTGACTCTGCATATCGCGACGTACGCCTTAACGACCGAAAAATAGTGGAAGCGAGAGTCCATGAAAACAGTCGGAACGTTTCAGTCGTCTTTTCTTTCGATTGGAAACGGAACTCATCAAGGTGTGAGAAGGCTGCGGAAAGGGAGGAAGTGAAACTGGTTCCTTTCCACGGATCGCTGGAAACAATCATCCTTATTAAATTCGTCACTGTTTCAGCCGACGGTTACGAAAGGTATACTTCGGTTAATTTACCGAGAAACGCGTCGAGCCACCTTCGAACAGGTGGACCTTACTCGAGGCAACGATCGGTAGAACGGTAAATTCTATGAATTGATTTCGTTTCGGGGAACGGAAATGTCGAATAAGGAGGCCGTCGAGTTTGAAAGTGAACCCACACTGCGACACTTAGAGGTTCAAATGAAACGTTTTTCTCGAATATCGATCGTAGGATCGAAACTACGCTGAAAGATTTTGGGCGATGAAAATATCGTGACTTTTTAAATTTTGTCAATTTTGTCAAATTTTGTCAAGAAACAGGCTATCGAAAAGTACAAATTTCGTTTGTCATTATCATTATCATTATCAGTTTTCGATGGTGATATTAATATCATCGGGATTCGATGAATCTTGAAGCATTTAGTTCCATGTTGAGGTGATTTGATCTTCGACACTTAAATCGTCATTGAATGTTAAATTTTTGAAGACAAGACCTTGGATCGACTGGGTGGTGACAGGGAGAATATAAAGTCAATGTAAGCGTAATTATTCATCGACACGTGTCGATGCATGTCGAGAAGATTTTTCTCTCCTTGTCGAAGAAAAAAAGAGGAAAATCATGATTCGATCGTTTGAAATTAAACGTTGCCAAATTCTTTCACCAGCGAATGATTGATCTCAAGTTCTAAGTTGTAATACAAGCCATCCGGTTCCCGTAGACGCAATTTTATTCAATTTACTCTTTTTTCTAGACTCGTCGATATGCATACTGGTAAGCAAGGTGACTCGCGTTCCTTTCAAACGACAGTTATTTCGGCTAATAGCAGGTTATAGAAAAGAGCAACTCGATAAGAAAGACAGTTTTATGATCTGTCAGAGTCACACTTAAAGTCGTGCGCGTAAATGATCATTTCTAATTATAACTTTAATTTTAATCAATTCTCCACGACTAGTAATTATATTTAGAATGACGAGCAAGAGGGCTTACGACCGAAGGAGAAAAAGAGAAGGAGAAAAGATAACGTCGAAAAAGGTTCGTCCAAGAACGTCCATGCAATAAGTAACTGAAAATAAATCCGGAATCGTTGTAAGATGTCGCTTGAGCCGCGAAGTGTGCGAAATATGATCTCGCATAAATCGAGACGATTGAAATCAAAGTCCAAGTCAATGAGCAGTTAAAGCTAGCCTAAGATTTGCATCGCATCGATACGAGCAAATTTTTGCCGATAGTTTTGCATCGACTCGGACTATTTTCGTAATCGCAGGCAAATGCCAAAGCATAATTAAAATTTAGCCTACGTTTGCAACACACCAATATCGAATTCATTCGCGTAAACACGAGCAAATCTGTCGCAAAATAAATAGAATCGTAACCATTCGAAGATCGTCATCGATCTCAAGCAGCCGAAGATCTTCCCTCTCGTCGTCTTATCTTCCTTCCCTTCAACTCAAAGATCCGTTAGAAATACAGATCGACGAGCATCGAAAAGTCGTGGCAGGCAGAACGGAAGGAAGGCAACGGAGGTTACGAGATGGTCGATTTTTAGGGGCACACGCGAACGACGAAACGTTAGAGAAGGTAAACATCGACGAGTCGTCGTGTTCCACTCGTTCGTGACCGAAAAACTGCATTCCAATGCTACCGGCAGGATCCTACGCGAGTCGATCTGTAATTTGTCGAAACATCGATTCGGCCGGAACCTAATCGAAGGCCCTCAACCTCTCTTCGTGGCTTTAACAACTTCCAAGAGCGAAGCGCGCTGCTAGCGTGCTGTTCGAAGT
>JAITYT010000594.1:122911-140537 GCA_025433975.1 Liostenogaster flavolineata | reverse complement strand
TATTATTATTATTATTATTATTTATGGTATTGTTTTATTATTATTGTCGAAGTTATAATAAAGGTGTAGTTATTATTAAATGTAGAAGGTGCTTTATCGTTTCAATTAAAAATAAAGAAAAGACACTACCTACAGGGCTAAGTCGGATCGGACATTTTCTTTTCGTTCTCCATTTTTCATTCACTGACAAAACAGTTGCCAATTATCCGTAAAATATCGTCGATCCTAAGTGACAATTTCTACGTACCTTTCGACATTAATTTATTTGGAAAAATTGGTAAAAGCTCAAGGGACAATCTCGACGTATTCCAAGCGGTCGTTAATGACTCAGTCTTTACAGTTACGCCGGGCGACTCTTCGAGATGCAAATCGTATCGAAGTCGTTTAAATTTGTGGATGGTTTTGCAGCGTAAAGCGCGCGTTAAATATTCACGAACGTCCAATTTCAGTCCGGCTTAGCCCAAACGCGCGGCCTTCGCCATTAAGCGACAATGGCCGCGTCATTCGGGGACGGGATAATAGCGAACGTCGTCGTAAAGTACTCACGGTACCTAGTCTCGACTCGCCTTCTAATGGACAACGCCGGTAAAAGATTTCCCTCTTTCGCGCGTACCTTCGAGATTAGATGAACGAAAGGAGGAACGAGACTGCCGAGCCTGTCAATTTTCGACAATCTATTTCCCTCCTAATCTCAACGGACTTCAACTAAAATTAGAATGTTCTAATCGTGAGCCTGTTTGCAATTAGGCGTGTCGTATAGTGTTAGGGGATCCGACGAGTAACGTCGTATTTTTTCGTTGAATTAAAAAAAAACAAATAATTTTGTTATTTATTTTTAATTCGAGTCGATGATGTATTCGTCCTCGTTGTCACTTTCGGCTGCAAAAATATCTTGCTTAACTTTATTATTAATATTAAATTGAACTTAGGATTAGTATTAAACTAATGTCGACATGCGCAAATGCGACGTTACTTCTCGATTTTTTAATATGTCTTTATCGTTATTTGTGTTTCATATTCTAGAATATTCTAGCGATTCTATAGCTAGTGTGCATCGTGTTCCAACAATAACCGATAAATTGTCCATTGCAGATAATTCGATATCAATTTGCAGGACGAAGAGAAATCAAATTAATTTGAATTTCATTAATATATTTCGTTATTGCTCATCGCGTGATGCAATACTTCCTATCTCGCTAACTTCGTCTTGCATTTAATTGATCACGTTTAAAACGAATCTCAGGCTCATCTTTCAATTTCTTTTTCCCCAATTTTCTCGTATTTCACTCGATATTTGTTCAAGAAACAGTCGTTTATCTCGTCGGGACGCGCAACAGCACGATTCCAAGACAAACAACCAGCGGCGCTCGGTTTGACGAAGCCCACGCTCTTCCTTTCCGTTTTCTCCCTAGCAAACGAGTTTCCTCGTACCCCGAGGCCGTAAAAACACAACGTAGCGGCGTGTCTATTCAATGTATCTCGATAGAACCAATCGAACGCGTGCCCTTCGATAATGGCGCCTAATGAATATGCATTCTGTCTCCTCTCCTCTCTCCTCTCCGTTCCTCGTGTACGCGGAATAAAGGCGAACGGTCGTAAAATTCAATTAGTGTGAAATTAATACCAACCATGGTAGAAAGGAACGAGACGAGGATCGATTTATCGCGACGTTATCCAAAATACTATGTACTTCGACGTGTTAACGGTGAAAGGGAACAATCGCGAATAGGACGCGACCTCTGCTACGACACCGGCTAGAAAAAGGGAGAAATAGAGACGCGCGCGCGACAGGGTGGAGAATAAAAGACTCTACCTCTGACGAAGACTTACAGGCTGCGTGCGCGAATCTCAAGATGGCGGCCGTAAACGATACGAGGAAACGATACGAGGAGTTTCTTCGAATGATTATATCGTGGTAACGATAATTGCGTCGATTCCTTCTTCGTTTCGACAATACGGAGAGGCCAAACGACGGAGGGAAGAAAACTTCACCGATTTTGGAGAGTCGACGAATTTTATTACGCGGCTGGAGTACGAGGAGCTACGTGTAAAATGTTGGGGAGTCTCTGGTCCGAGCACGATGTATTTCCAAGAAATCGAAAGATACCGAGCAAAGCGGGATACCGGGAGCATTAAATTCTATCTCGAAGTACGAGGCTCGACTCCGAATTTCTCTGATAAGGCGGGACCGTCTGGTCTCACCAACGGAACCGTAAAAAAATATCTTCGTTACGATCGCGGTATAAAGTAGCAATTTTTGACGAAGGCTGCGGTTTTGCGAATGTGCGATCATAAAATTGCTTTTAAACGCAAGGGTGGTAAGGATTAATTTATGGGACGAATTGAGTGACTCCGATTCGACGTTTTTACCAAATTAATTCGAGATCCTCCAGCGGTTATCGCGTACTTTTAATTTGGGTACAGTATTTCCGTAGGTGTGGCTTGATGTCGCGGCCGATTCGATCGAGACTCTCCGTGAGTATCGACTGAAATTGATGTCTCGGCTTTGATGGCGCCGATAAAAGTTTCCGTCGTAATATTTTTCAGACGCGAGTCCTTCTTCTCTAACAGTTCGTTATTTGTCGAACGATCGTCGCGTTTCTTCTTGATGTTCATCGTGTAAATTGTCCATGTCCATTGGAAGAAGAGTCGCGATAGGACTCGAACTCGAAGTACGGACAGAAACGCTCTATTAGTCGCAAGAATCAACGATAAAATCCAAGTGTTCGGAAGATAAATTTTGCAATAGACAAAGAACAATAGAGACTTATAAATTGTGTAATTTGTTATTTCGTTTGCGTAATTAAATTTCGCAAATTTTTCACTCCGTTCGTGTAATTCGTGACTCACTTAGTTGTGATCAAAGATCAACGGCGACTCTTTCCGTTGAAATCTGAAGGGTGCCTCGACGATTTCGGTCGTGTAAGGTTCGTTCTAGGAAATCGGCGTCTTTCGCATTGGCGCGCAGCGCTGCGCGTTATTGACTCGAATCGTGGGTCACGTGCACTTTTTGTTCCACGAAATATTGCGTGAGAATTTAACGAATTAAGGAAATGGAGAACCAAATTGAAATCTAAATCTAGTTTGAAAAGGAGCGATCGTAAAGTTGCGCAAGATGTATTCTGTGCAGTTCAAGGATGCCGTTTGTATGGTATGAGATAAAATGGGAATCAGCGATCACGAAGACACTTGATTTTCAAGAAATTCTCTGGTCTCAATCGCGTATCACGCAATACCCCCATCGATGGAATCTGCTAATTGGTCGGATCACAGATAGAGAAACGGCTTGGATAAATTCGATGTAAAATCACGATTTTAAAAAAGACAAAATTTTCTAAATTCCAAGATTTACAAGTCGAACATATCCAATGAAATACTTCAATTAGATAAATCAATACAGAACAGAAATCGGGTGAAATCCAAGATACCCCATCATTCAAAAATCCACCCTCCATCTTCATATTTCGACTAGTCCTTTAAACCTCGTACAAGCCACACACCCACACAAACGAAAGCGAACTGGACGACTCCGAAGAGACAAGAGTCGATTTCCAGGAAGCTATTGGCCCTCCATAGGAACACGTTAACTGGCCTTCATCGAGCCTCTAAATTCCAAGACACACAAGTCGAACAAATCCGATAAAACGCTTCAATTAAATCAATCAATACAGGACAAAAATCGAGTGAAATTCAAGAAATCTCATCATTCAAAAATCCACTCTCCATCTCCATACCTTGACCAGTCCTTTAAACCTCGTACAAGCCACACACCCACACAAACAAAAGCGAACTGGACGACTCCGAAGAGACAAGAGTCGATTTCCAGGAAACGGTCGACCCTCCCGATAGGAAGACGCTTCACCTTGGCGCTGGGCGTCTTTTACCGGTGCTGACCGTACGGCACGCGGCAGCGTTCCTCGCCCTTCTCCTCCTCCTCATCCTCCACCTTCTCTTCCTCAACATCGTCGTCGTCGTAGTCGTCGCGTTTCGCCTCTCTGCATACTACCGCCTCTCTCCTGCCCCTTCGTTAATTACGAGAGCCCGTACCGTGGCCGCAGGACCGGACCTATTACGAGCGATTACACCGCTATTAGTTACCTACCGGGTGTTCCACGGCACGAAAGGAGAGCCACGCGAAAAAGGACGAGACCCCGAGCGGAGAAGAAAAAGTAGCCGGGATAGATTGCGCGGCGGTCCATCCTCGGCGCGTTACCGTATATGCGCCAGCTCTGGGAGCGGGGGCCTCACCGACGGGGACTTAATAACGCTAAACCACCGTTCGAGGCTACGCCGAGCCACGGAATTTGCATGACGCCAACCGACTGCGAGGAAATTCCGATGATCGATGAAGCGACGGACGCGCCGTTCGATTACCTTTCCTCGCGTTCCTCCGCGGCTCGCCTCCCTCCTTCCCTCGTCCTGGGACTGGAAGGGGAGTGGAAGGACTTCGAGCTGTTGTATTCTTCGAAAGTCGGACTCCGTTTTTGCGCAGTTGATTTTAGAGCATGCCTCTTACCCTTCTTGCAAGGTGACTCCAATTGGTGACTCTCGTAAGGCGGTTTTTACGAATCTGAGGATTTTTATTGGTGGTACGAACTTTTCAGGGGTTTACGTTCGACATTTCTGGATTTTTCTCTCCTAAGTGTCTTAAGTTTGCCGAGAAAATTGTTGCAATCGAATTTAGACTTGTATTTTAAATCGCTTTTTTAATCGTACGTTTTTGTTTTGGTCAGAGTTTGTCGTTGGGGTTTAGCGCTAACCCTGGATTGACCTATCGATCTATGACATTTTTACAGATGCGTTCGTTGGGAATTATTGGCTAGATTTTTAGCTCACTTTCTCTTTCTAACGTGTAACGAGCGACGAGGCGATTTTTTGCGGTTCGATCTCGCTCGAAATCGATGGGAAGCTGATGGGAATCGAAGCGATTAACGCGTATCCATCTTGCGATTGGCGCGATTCGATATCGCATGCGACGGCTGTTTTATCTCGTCGAACACGTCGTTCGGCAAACTTTCGAAGACAAGTTCACGCGTCGCCAATCGCTACTGGTTACGTAGATTACATAAGCGTTTGAAAAGTAATCGCAACGCGACCGTGGAAAATATCATTTGCAGGCGAGAACTTTGCATATTAGCAGCGATCTCGCGTCACACGCCACTGCAACGAGAAGACAGGCGCCAAACTGGTACTAGATAAGTCAACGATCGCGTGATTCAATATTAAATTAAATTTTTTAACGTCGACGTCGAGGCATTCGAGAAGCCACGGTCGTACCAGGCTAGCAAGTCCATTGATTCCAATCTGAAATTATTTTCGTAGAAGGAAATTCGTCTGCGTCGTAAAAACACACGTCGTATACAGACGCCAAACTGGTACTAGGCGAGTACGATCACGTAATTCAATATTAAATCAAATTTTTAACATCGACGTCGAGCCATTCGTATCAGTCTATCAAATCGGTTGATTCCAGTCCGAACTAATTCTCGGAGAAAGATATTCGTCCATGTTTGGAAACACACGTCATATGCAGGTGCCAAACTGGTACTAGATAAAATAACGATCGCGTGATTCAATATTAATTAAAATTTTTAACATCGACATCAAGCCATTCGAGAAGCCACATCGTATCAGGTTACCAAATCGGTTCATTCCGGTTCTCCGAACTAATTTTCAGAGAAAGAAATTAGCCACACACGTCATACAATGGCGCCAAATTGGCACTAGGTGAATCAACGATCACGTGATTCAACGTCGAGTTCCGAATTTGGGCATTGCGTCATTCGAGAACCCAGAGTCAAATCCATCGAATTCACCTTCGTAGAAAGGAATTCGTCCAGACCTGGACTCTCAGGTTTCTCCTCCTTGTTACGTTCTAGAACGTGGAAACGAGGAAGGCGAGATCCCGTCACGGCTGATTCGGGATCAATAGGCGCTATTAGGTGGTCTCGACGTTTCTCGCGCTATCTCGATCCCGTTACTCAGGAAGCCTAGAAACCAAATACCGATAAACTCGGCTAGACACCTGCCCCATCGTCTGGAGCCGCGGGAGGCACGCAAGCGCCTAGACGCGCGCGCATTCTGTCGCTACCAACGAAGACACGCCCGTCGGTTATTCTGTTAAGTTCAGGATCGGATCGAGCAAGATCGATCAATCGTCGTGGGCATCGTCGAACGACTAGGAATCGTCGCGTAAACGCGATTAAATGGCTCGTGTTCAATTAAACAAGCATTTAACATTTGCCAGGGTGGGGCAATAACTATCAGCACCTCGGATATCTTCGAAGCTATAAGTTTCACAGAAATATTTGCTGATATAAAATTGCACACTATTGCATAATAAAATCGCCACTGGATGGCCCTCTTCGTACCGTGCAATTTTATTTCAACAAATATTATATAGTATTTCTGTGAAACTTACAGTTTCGATAACGAAGATATCTCAGGTGCTAATAGTTATTGGTCTATTCTGTATAGTAAACGATTTATATGCTTTTATATCGTATTCAAAAATTACCTTACATTCCCATAACGAGCGTTATCTATATAAAAGAGTTCATTCAAAAATCAACATTGCACGTTATCCAATGGATAACAAAAAACAATATATCAATGATATCGATCCACTGTGCAAGACGAGTGGTATCCACTACAGACACGATATCTAAATATTTTCACGAAAACAGTTTCTAAACATTGACAGGAGCATCGTAAAGTACAAGATGCGCGTTATCGATGGGAAAATTCGGCAATCCTTTCTTATTGAGAGAATTTCGATTCGGTAACAATAAACCGTTAAGTCAAACATCGACCAACGATGAAACTTCAGTTGATTAACTCATCGTGTCTAACGAATTTCTAGATCAAGCGCGTCGAATAGGATAGAAAAAGGAGAGAAGAAACGAGGATGGAATGCTGATTCGCATCAGCCAGCACGTCGACAAAACGTAAACTCTAGGCTCACCTAGTGAAGACGTCCGGATAATGAGTCCTCGAAAATGCCTTTTCGAGCTCCTCGAGCTGAAAGCTGGTGAAAGTCGTCCTGTATCGGCGTTGCTTCCTCTTGGGCGTGAAGTCGTCGACCTCCGCTTCGCTTTCGGGGCTGGTGGGCGCCGCCCTGGGGTGGTTGCCCTCTTCCTCGGGTCGCGCGTCGTCCGTCGAGATGCCCATTTGCTTGGACTTCGACGTCGCCGAATTCGACGTGGTCAGAGCCTCGGCCTGTTCCTGCTGGCCAGGCTGTTGCTGGCTCACCTGCTGCTGTTGCTGCTGGATCGGCTGGCTCACCTGGCTCGAGCTACTCGAGCTGCTCCCAGGGCTCGTTTGAGGAACGGCCGGCTCGCTGCCTCCTCGGCCCAGATTATCTAAATGCCCAAACCAACCCAGAGATTAATTCGAGCGATCCTACCAATACGCTGCAAAAAAGTCTTCTTCAGAATTTAAGAGACTTCGTAAAGTCTTTCGTTCGATCCGAGTTCTCGATGTCGGTAAGTTCGACCGACATCGCGCGATTGTAGAATCTGTGCAACTACGTTCTTCTTTTCAGAATTTCGACGTTTAAAATCGAACCATCGTGAAATTAGAAGATCAAACCGGCGAATCGATCATTGGCATCTCTGCAATATCGAATCGCGGAAGATCCCGTTTCGTTAGATGTCGTTTTTACCCCAATGCTTTTAGCCCATTTGGAAGTTGCATTTTCCAAATGTCCGCAAACGAGTTTGGGTGGTCTATCGACAGCCCGGGTGTCCTGCAAATTTCAGATCAAGTTCATCTCGAAAGGGATAGCGATTGGACCGAGCGAAATTGGAAAGACGTCGTCCAGTTCGTATCGAGTAGCGCGTTCGCACGCGAACATCGACGCGCGCGTTCAAGCAAGGGTAAAAGCGATCGTTCCTTTCACCGACCTTGCGCCAGTAACGATTCCTGCGAGCTCGCACCTCGCCGCGCGTTCGCTTCGCCCTGGCTCGATTCGCTCGTGGTTAACGACTGGAATCGTTCTCGCGGCAGATCGATGATTCGAGGAGGGGCCTGAAAAGGGCCCGGGCCCTTTTGCGGCTCGTAACTTGCTACCAACGATCGGCCTTACAAACCGACGTAACTGCGAGGGCCCGTCTGCGAGAAGCGAGAGAACATCCTTGTATTTTCGATAATCACCGAGGATTTATGCGCCGACCGACGGCTACTCGACCTACGTAATCCTGGATTTCGAACGAGTTCTTTTATTATTTTTAAATGTCGGATTTCTAACGTATCGTTTTTTTCACGCTTCAAGTACGAAATAATCCATTTCGAGCGCAATATCCTACGGTTTTCGGGATTCAGAATTTCTCGACGCGAATCCCATTTGATCGATCGTGCAAATCGTGTCTTCGGACGAATATTCGCTTTCGATAGAATTCGCGCCTGGATTTTTGTAATTCTTCTTATTGGAACTTCAACATTTTATTGGAACATTCAGCCACGCCTGATCTCCTGCCGGGGCATAACACGGAATTCGAATCTTCGACCTGGAAAGTATGGATCCTCGGTTTGACAGGCTACGAGGCAAGAGTTAAAGGAAAAATATTAGGTACAATAATTGAATACTCCCAGACGCTGCGATTATCCATAAACTCTCGCGTTTCTCGCTTTTTCTCCATTTTTTCTTCCCCCTTCTCTACCACCGCCTCTTCCTTGGTTCATCTTGGCCTGCACCAAGGCGATATCACGTATCGCGGTAAAAGGACGATCGACGAAACGAATTTCTAAAAACGAGCATGTTGCCTCACGATCTACGGGCGCACGAATCGAACGGTTTGCTTGGTCTTAAGAGGCGGTTTTTAATCGAGTCGATTTATCGGAAATGAGCTTATAATCCAGGCAGCCCCGGCGTAATGCGGACGATAATGTATATGAGATCTAAGGCCCACTTTGCTGGGCCCCTCTCTTACTTATTTCGCCTCGCCTTTCGCGTACGCGCCGCATGCGACGCTCGGCGTCTCTCCGAGTGACGGCCAGCTCCGAGAGCCTCCGGAAGGACCCAATGGTGAGACGGAGAAAGAGAGAGAGAGACAGAGAGAGAAAGAGAGGTGCTGAAAAGGGACGACGCATAGAGGTAGCAGCCCTTTACATTATAATGGCATTAATGGGCCCAAAGCCGTACTTAGTGTTCATTCGTTGCCCCGCTCGCTTCGTTATTAACTGAAAATTACCGAAACCGAAATCTAATTCGCGTAAACACTATAATCTGAAGGATCGGGAGAGGAACGACTCGCCGTGCTAGGCGTGGATCGCCGTAATCGAGAGCCGACGTTCTTCTAGACTAGCTCGAGAGACTACGAAACCATACGACTCTTTGTTCCACTCGAATCGACGGATCCTTCGACGCGTTCCTTTTTTTCGAAACGTTGTCTTTGCCTCTGTCGCACGATCGGCGATTCCTAAAAAACCTTTCAATTCTTTTTGCTGTTTTAAATTACAGATAGGACCGATCGAAGCAAAGAGTTATGACAAATCGAACTCTTCTTGCGGACAGTCCAATATCGTCGCTACTGGCCGGCGACGCGCCGATAACGAAGAGTTCGGTGTCGGTCACCGGTGTCCGACGCGACAGTAAGCGCGTTAACGACCGAGAAGCGCGTTTCGCGCATATAGCGCGCTGATTCGCGAAATATCTACGCGGTGTTTGTTGATCGTCGTCACTGTACGTACGAGAAGCCGGCATTCGCTTTGCGCGTTAAGGACCGTTCACAATGGAGACCGAGCAAAAATTCGAGCAATGAAATTGTTAGAGTCACGATTAAATCACGATTAAATCGACAGTGACAATGACGTAATAATTGATCGATATTTTCCATTATCGTAGCGCCGATTAATCGCAACGACGGATCTTGATTCGAGTCGATCGTAGCAGTGGTAATTTAATCGTTTTTAATCGATCGATTTTTTCTTTAAATTTTTCGGAATACGTCGAAAGGGGCGACGCGCGAAACGAAGCCTCGATTTTTAAAGATTTTAAATTCTTCGTTACGAATTGACGTGGAATAGGCGATTGTGAACGACACCTTAAGCCTCGAAGTCTGTGTTGGTTCCCTCGTCGACGATGGAAGAGCGCGAGCGGCGCTGTTTTTACATCGAATCATACTTGCAAATTCGCGCTAATAGACGCATCAAGCGGCGTGCATTCTGCGACAAGTATCGCGTCGACGATACGTCGTGTTCGATCTCGCCGCGCGATAATACCTGGCTATTACGAATTACCCTCCGTGATTTTTTCCACCGTTGTTCTCGAGCTGATAGGCCAGCTTCTCTCTGCATCGAATTTTCCGAATGTCAGGCTTTCTTTCTGTTAGGCCTTAGCCTTTTTGGTATTTTCGAGAGACGGCGGAAGAAAAGAAGTCGAGTTCAAGTTCATATTTCTAGGTAATCCTTTTGGAACTTCTCTTTTCTTTATTTCATATTTCTCTACTTTATTCGATTGTCCTCGACTACGTCATCATTGTAGAAAAGCAAGGCAAAGATCTTTGGCATCGGTACCTCGGTTGGAGGTACCTCTCACCTCTTGGAACGTCGATCGAAGCAAGGCAGCGCTGTTAACGCGAGGTTAAGTTCAATCGGACCCCTAATGGATCGGAGTTCTTAGTGTGGCAAAGATGGAAAGAGGGACGAGCGAACTCGAGATGAATTAACCTTATCAAATTCATTTTAAAATAATTTTTAATTCGAGTGCGAGAGAAAAAGATTTGTTAAAATGACCTTCGATTGTCCACGACCACGTCTTAATTATAGAAAAAGCAAAGATCTGTGACATCGGTACCGCAGTTGGCCCATTCACCGCATGGAACGTCGATCAAAGCAATGCAGCACTGTCAACGCGCGGTAACGTTCAATTAGACCGCTAATGGATCGGATTTCTTGGCGTGGCAGGTACAAGAGGCGCGCACGCCGATACGATAAATCGAATTACGTAATGGACGTGTAATTAATTTGTAACAAAGAGCTCCGCTTGGCCAACGGTGCAAAGCGATTTCTCAGTAGCGACGAGTTGCTGAGTTCCGTTCGAACGGCGCTTCTATGTTCGACTGTCGTTTCTACGTTTAAATTACGTTCCTACGTTCGAGTGCGCTTCTACGTTCCAACGATATTTCTACATTTGAATAACTTCCCTACATTCGAGCGCGTTTCTACGTTCGAACAACGTTTCTTCATTCGAGTGCGCTTCTACGTTCGAACGACATTTCTGCCTTCGAGTGCTCTTCTACGTTCGAGTGCGTTTCTACATTCGAATTACTTCCCTACATTGGAGCGCGCTTCTACGTTCCAACAACGTTTCTACATTAGAGTGCGCCTTCTACGTTCGAACGACATTTCTATGTTAAATGCATTTTTACGTTCGAGTGTCGTTTCTACGTTCGAATGCGCTTCTACGTTCGAGTGCGTTTCTACGTTCGAACAATTTTTCTACACTCGACTGCGTTTCTACGTTCGAACGACATTTCTGCCTTCGAGTGCTCTTCTACGTCGAGTGCGTTTCTACATTCGAATTACTTCCCTACATTGGAGCGTGCTTCTACGTTCGAACAACATTTCTACGTTGAATGCATTTTTACGTTCTACATTAGAGTGCACCTTCTACGTTCGAACGACATTTCTACGTTGAATGCATTTTTACGTTCGAACAACTTTTCTACATTCGAGAGTTCTTCTGAAACTACGTTCGAACGCGTGGCATTTCAGTCGCATTTCCTTGCTTCACCGAAAAGAGAAAAAATCTGCCTCTTGTCGAATCCGCAAATTGATTCTCAATCGTGACAGTGTTCGACTTAATACGCGATAAAAACAAAATAAAATCAACTTATTCTTGTCCCGCTACGTTTCACAGCGACGCTCGCACCAAAGATTTCCTATCGTGATTCGATTAGAAGCAAGATGTAATCGCCTCCTGATTTCTAGTAATTTATATGCAGTCAATGATCTACGACCGGTTTCCGCGGAAAGAGATCGCGTCGATTCGAATGAAATCGTTCGGTGAGATAAAATCGTGATTTTGCGGAACGCAAGGAAAATCGAGTGACGCGGAAAAATTGGAAAAATCCCGGTATTCGCACGCTCCTTTCGTATGCGTCGAGATAAAGTCGGGAATGACGAACGATTCGCGCTCGAACTTTAACCGATATCGACCGAGCTGATCGTTTCGACACGCAATCCGACGCTTCGTAGCGCGACGCGTGTGAAAACGCACGGTTAGGTAATGGTCGAACGTTTTTCCACTTGCGAGTTTCCTGGATAATGATACATTAAGATAAAATAAGGATTAACGACTGGCCATTAACCGCTCAATCAATTAGATAACGCATTTTCCGTTTCCTATGGCACTGGGAATTATCAAGAATCAACGATCTGTGACGCTTGTACTTCGCTTCTCTCGCATCATGCCAGGCGATTCGTGTGAAATTAACGATTTCTTTTTTTCGTTTGCCGGCTCGGTCGAGCGCTCGATCCAGAGCGATTTCATCGTCGACCGGATTGTTCGTAGGTTTGTAGGTGGTGTCCTTTCGATATTTTTAATTGAGACAATAAAGCACCTCCTACATTTAATAATAACTGCACCTTTATTATAACTTCAACAACAATAATAAAACAACCCATAATAATAATTATTATAATAATAATAGTGATAGTAACAATAAGAATGATAATAATAATAATAAGAAACGGTTATGGAGAATACAAAATAAAGAATAGCGTGCGTTTGAACGTTATGCTTACATCTAGGAAGTCGCGCTACGAATGTCCTCCCTTTCTTCTTCCTCTCAGTTTTTCCTTCTTAACCTCGCTCCCCGAAGAGCGTAGCCGCGCCGTTGCCGCTATCGTATCGGCTTCTGTTTATGTTGAGATTACTTTCTTATAACTCTCTCGCTTATTCTATTCGGCTACTGCTGCCAAGCCGCTACAGGTTTACGCTTTTGTGCTCAGATCTCACTCGAAAGAACGGATCCGTTCTTTGGCTCGTTACTCTTCTATTCTTGCCTTCTATTGGAGCTAGCTTGAACAATATTTAATGCATCTGACGATGATCAGCCAGCTGATTGCACTTTTAAGTTTGGACCTTTTGGTGTAATTTGAACATTCTTCGTAGTCCTGGCTATTAGACGGCACGGGTGTCGCGTATATTGCGCGTAAGATTGTTAATTGGTTTATGCTTTTGTGCTCGGATCTCACTCGAAAAAACAGATCCGTTCTTTGGCTCGTTACTCTTCTATTTTTGCCTTCTATTGGAGCTGCGTCGAACAGTATTTAATACATCCGACGATGATAAACCACCTGATTGTATTTTTTGGTTTAGACCTTTTATTGTAGTTTGAGCATTCTTCGTAGTTCAGACTATTAGATGGCATGGGTGTTGAATATGTAGCACCTAACTCAAACTGGTATTGAATCACGGAGGCGTAATCGAACAAAAGACTCGGAGGACGACGCAGAGGGTCTAGGTTCACCCGAATTCGAAATTTTAGCAATATTGTTCGATACTAACTGCTCCTGACAATAACAAAAACTATTATCAGATCAGGTTAGCATCAGAAATAGCTGCTGCATGGAACGTATGTTATCTACTCTGACCAATTAGCCCGATCGGTTCTTTCCCCAGTACTTTTCTCGATAAGCTGATTTGCATACGAAACGCAGTTACATCACGATCGTTAGTCACTCGACCCCGGACAGAGCAAAAAGTCGTCACACGTAACACCGTGCGCGTCGAAGAGGATCAGAAAATAATCGAACGTCCTTTTGACCGTGAAACAAAGCAAGACTCGTTTATCCATGCTCGACCTAACCTGGCTCAGTCAGAGACCAACGATTTCAAGCCTCGATGTCAACCGTGCGCCAATCGCATAGCGGCTCGAACTCGATAACCGTGTTCAAGACAGAAGCGAACGCTCCTTCATTTCCCGCGCTTTCTCTAATCCGATTAGCCGATCCTCGATCGGTCCAAGCACCTCTTCGGAGGGATAATCGCGCGCTATCTCGACGCTAATCGACAGGTTCGATCGTCTCGACGTCGGATCGTTGATAGCGATCGGCAAACGATCATTAAGGAGAGTCCTGGAAAGTGCTTGGCGAAGCCCATGAATCACGCTCGCAGCCAGAGCGTAACTTTAAGGCGACGCGCGAACGTAATTGCACCGCGTCCTAATCTGCATCTAAATGCCTGGTTATACTCCAGTTTTTACTGCTTCATAAGCTGGCAATAGCTTATGCATCGTTTCGTGTCGGTGAGCCTTGATGGGGACCTTCGTCAGGGCTAAGTCGCTCGTTCGTATTGTTTTGCCGCTTGGGGTCGGTCGGTTGGTTGAAAGATGGGTGTCTTGGCTTTTCCAGGCTGATGGAAGGATGCCAGACGCTGTAGGATGAACTTCCTCGAAGGAATGAAATTGAAAAGTGACGCTTTAAGTGCACCAATAGTGTTAAGGATTGCAGAATATGGTTATCCCTTCATCGGGGATAGAATTATCTTCACATTAGGATGAAGAGTTCGAGGAAGGACCTGTCATGGTTTCAACGAGTAACATGGACATCCTTGCAGTATTCATATAGGACTCATGAGCTTGTTCCAAGGCTTCAAACGCTCTGCCAATCAAAGTTGCTTCTATCCCTAGATTTCACCATGCCAATACAACTTCACAATTTCTGATAATCGCTTCAGGGATTCATACCAACCGATATTTTCGTATTACAGGTCTATTTCCGTGCAAAAGCAGTCACGTATGCGACCAATGGCTCATTCGTGTCCCTCGAACGACTCCAAACGATCGACTAGCTTATTTCAAACTCGTCGTTCGTACATGTATCGCCTACGGTATAAAAAAAATCCACGGTCGAGCTAAAAGATGTTAAAAAAGCTGTTATTCGAACAACGACGGCGTCCGCGAGAGAACAGCGAGAAAGCGACGATGCATTTCCTCTTCTTCTGTAACCTTTTTCCTACGAGCCACGTTATCCGCCAGCCGGGGACTTAACTACAATTACAATTATCCACGGCAGTTAATTACTCGCAATGTCACTATTAATTACTAAATTACGTCGGTCGAGTACGGCGCGTACACGGCTGGGACATTGTGCGAGTTGAAGGTGTGCGGGATTCGCACGGCGTTGAATCGCAAAACGATCATCAGACGCGATACCGTTCAGAAAATTCAAGAGGTACGGTGCACCGGCACGGCTTCGAGTGGAGGATTTTACGAGGGATATTATCGTCTCGCTGTTACTTATTATTGCCACTGTCGTCGTTGTAATTATTGCAATTATTGCGACCGCCATTAATCGTCGTCGTTGATCATATCGTTATTTAATTTGCCATCGATTTCATTTTTTACGTTTACGATTCTTGCAATTCAATCGGAAGGGATACGTTGAAGCATTCAGAGAAAGGAACAGTCGATTTAAGATCGTGACGCATAGAGAAGCGAAATGGCGTCTCGCAATTCGAAAAAAAAAATGGCGACGGATCATCAAAGGAACGATCGTTTCTGTCGATGCGTTGCCTCTTTGGGAGCATCTGTCCGTGCGATCAGCAAACTCAAAGGTGATAAGACGTAAGAATTCGCGTTGTTTTGAGCGTGACGCGCGTGGCAGAACGCGATAGCGTACTTTTAGGCTTGGAAAAACGATACGATCGGAACAAAGCACAATAATTACGGCGTTTCTCAGTAGGCCGTTACATCGCGATCTTCTAAGGTGGTCATGTAAATTTCGTGAGCGGGACTTTTTTAAAATCGTGATATCGAAAAATATCGACACGTGCTGCCTTTTTTCGTGCTCGACTTCTGAAATTGTTACCGATTATAAATATCATTGATCACAGTTGCTTGCACAGTGGAAACTCGTTTAATGTCGGCCACCAGGCTAACAAAGTTAGCCTGAGAACGGACGCGAAACTCTTAAGAATAACAAACGACTACGAATACAAGTATAAGTAGGACGCCATATTGTCTTTTTCGAAGTCGAGGAATCCCACGCTTTTAATTAGCTTCCCTGAATTCGTCGGTTCTCGAATTTCGCCGGTACTGCAAGGCATTCGGATCTTTTTAGCCACAAGCATCGCATTATATCAAGAAGCACGAGACCATTTTTAGGACCTAATAGATGATATGATTAATTATTGCCACTTGGAACGTGCATAGAAGCCGAAACGATACCTTCAGGTACCCGATGGTCCGATCGAACTGTCTCAAAGTCAGCATGGTCTTACCAAGCACTCGAAACGCTCGACGCGACGCACCTTCGAAGAAAATGCATTCCGAAAGATTTCTTTATTTTCCGTTCGAAATGGCTTCTTCTTTCTCACTGATCGCGCATGAACGCGCCGGAGTGTCTCGTCGGTGCGCGACTCAAGATAGTGTCGGAGGAGCGAGCCGAGCTCCGGCCGTTTGATTAATGGCGGGTAATTACGTTTTTTGCCGTCCTTGTAATTGTTAATAATTGAACGTAATCGTTGTGCCTTTTTAATCGTGTTAGTCGGCGCGCCGAGTTGCGCAACGGAAAAAATTATGGAACGTCCTCGCTTCTCGAAAACGACGTCAACGACGGACGCGACGACGTCGTCGTCGTCTTCGTCGTCGTCGCGGTAATTTCTACGCCGGAAGCGCGCACTCGCCATCCGGTTTTTCGAGGAGCGACCGAGAGTAAGCGCTTCCTGGCATGGCAACGAAGGAAGGAACCCATCTCGAACGGCGATGACTCAACGAATTTTTGCACGGGCCCGGTTAATAACCGTGCTTGAGCTTTCCAATGTCGATTACAACGAAGATAGTCGGATTAATTATACGATGACTAGAATCGCCCGCCTCTTGCCAAAATATTCATACGGTCAATATTCGCGGCGCATGCTCGTATCGTTGCCCGAGTCGAGTCTTCGAGTAGGGTTCGATTGGATTTTTCAACGCGCTTTCTAATTTAAATTAAGTTATATTTAATTAAATCGACGTAGCGCGATCGTCGAACGACGTATCTTCGATCAGAGTCAAATTAACAAATGCCAAAGGTGCGTCTTTTATGTCGCTCGTGTTTACGACAAAGAGTAGGAAATTTTTTTTAGTAAAATTGACGGACATCCAAGCATCGCATTTTGCTCCATTCTGTTTGATAAAATCGACGGACATCCGAGTAAAATGGCGAACGCCACCAAACATCTCGCTTTATAATTAATCAGCGTCCGTATTTACGAGAATCGGCTTAATTTATATATTTTTTTTTATTAAGAGGGTCTCGCGAGAGCGAGAAGGAGTTCGCATGAAGCGCGACCCGTCTTCGATCGCGAATCGCGGAGCGCTTCGTCTCGGGGCGACGCGTTTCCCCCACTCCGCGCGCAACGGCAGCGCCACTCGCGCGGCAGCTTCGAACCGAGCCGCTGGGCCTTGTTGGCGCGTCGCGGGGCCCGACGACGCGAGTTTTCGGTAGCAGGTAGGCGGTTGCGTTTTGCGGTCGTTCGCGGGGAATAATAACACGGCCCCGATGCGCGCGATGCTCCCAGGCGCGAAGAAAAGGACGTCTGCTTTGCATAATCGTTGAAGCGCGCATACACCGACGGTGTAATCATCGAGAGACGAGGGAACATTTCGGGAAGTCGGGCCTTTGCTCCCGTAAATTT
>JAITYT010000594.1:105987-116443 GCA_025433975.1 Liostenogaster flavolineata | reverse complement strand
TTCATTCTATCGATTCGTATTTGTTGTAAAATTTCGATCGTTTTTCGTTCCACGTCGACGTCTATTTTTATAATGAAAAGGATCGTATTTATGGCACGTAGAGGATAATTATCGTAAATACATTTTAAACTACGCGAATATCGCGATTATCAACATCGAAATTAAGACTTTCGATATTCTTTACTTTTTTGTGCATTTAGAAAATTCCAAAGCCTAATAAATGATAAATAAACTTGATTAGCGAGTGTAAAATTTTTTACGATGTGTGTAATTTTAAAGAGGATATCGGTGAAGTATCAGTCCACTCGTTTTTTCGACTAGTTGGTTTCAAGCGTTTCCTGGCTTTCAGAGACGTAACATTCTTCGATACTTGTAACGATCGACGCGTTGTGGCACTGGAACGTCCAAAGCTGTAGGATTTTAATGGAATTTATTCGGTAATAACGTTCAACGACGCCATTTTCATCGCGTGGCGTGGTGTATGGTATGCAGTCAGCTTCGACCAGTCATCTTTTGTAAAAACGCTCGAATCGTTCGTGGAATTCAAAAGACTTTTTTTAATCGTTCAACGTGTTATATTTTCAATCATTTTTTGTTCGTCGTCGTTTATATTTTTTCACCGTACGGTTAATATGGTCTGATAATTTCTCGAGTTTGGTCAAGATTTCATTCTTTTTTTTAAATCGTCGTATTTATCTCTTCGATCGAAAATATACAAGCCTTAGGTATCGTTAATTCGCAGTCATCTTTTTCTGTTAAACTTTTTCATAAGGAATTCAATCTTTCGTAACGCATGGAAAAGTTCGTTCAAAATTATCAGCGACTGCCTCGGAGCACGCAAACAAACCTCCACCTTTTAAAGAACAGTCAATTTTACGTTCATCGGACAATCAAGATTTTCAAGATACCGATCATAACGTCGAAGAACGATCTCGATGTGGTCAAAGCTAACCAAAAAATAACGATCGTCTCCCGATTACGTACAGAGCAAGAAGATGGTACGACAACTTACCAGCAGGACACGGGGACCAGTTCGTCTTTTTTCCGTTCCGCTAGCAATTTCGACGCTTCTCAGGGTCGAAACTCTTCGATTCCGATTCCACGGCCTCTCCTCCTCGTTCTTTCGTTCTTTCCCGCGGCAACTTCTTCTCTCCCGCTTCCAGGAAGCTGGGAGGATTAACCCGTCACAGATTTGGCGAAGCCACTACCAATTTACCCCCCTTGTTTCCTCTCTTTCTCCTTTATCTTCCTCCGATGCCGTATCTTCCTCTTCTTACCCTCGTTCCGTCTTTGTCCAACCGTCCGTCCTTCCTTCCATTCCTTCCTCCGTCTCGCTTTCTCCTTGGGACCGCGCATTGGCGCACACAAAATGTTCATTCGGCGCGGCGTCGCCAAAAAACTGCGGGAATGGGTGTCGGCTTCTCGGACTTTCACGGTGGTTTTGGTGGCGCTATCCGAGGGTCCCTGCCGTGGTAATGCGCTTACCTTGTCCCCGATTAATCCAAGGAGTGAGGCTCGAGCCGCGGTGCTCCCGTCACCCTCCCACGGAGAGCCTTCGAAACTCCACTCGATGTTTAATTCGTCGCGTACGACACGCGCGATACGTCGTTTTTCCCCGATCAAAGGACGCCGATCGGACCTTGCACGGTCTATCCGTAGCTAATGAAGTTTTTTAAGAGCTAATAAAATTTCTACAGAAGTTCAACCGAAGGTGTCGCAGCTTCGAACGAAATTACGTCGTATCCTTGATCCTCTTGAACTCGTTCAAACTGGATAAACATAATCGACGTACTTTAATCTATTATACATCGATGTAATTCGTGCCAAGTCGACATCGGTTGGCTGCTTTTTCAGCCGTCGCGTTTAAACGCGTCGATTAACGATCGTTTCAGTAATCGCATAATTCCAGCATTTTTTTCTTCGAGGTTAGAAAGAGTCATTGAAATCGATCGCGTTGAACGAGCGTTTTCTAAACGTCCGGACTTCGATTTAAACGCGGTCGCTAGCGTTTTTACTCCGGGTTACGACGAACTGTTAGAGAAATTTATTCGACGATTAATTACCGCGGTTCGATTTGTTTACGAGCGCTCGGTAAGCGCTCCGCGTCGCCCGAGTGCCGGCAAAAAACGCGTCGTAGATCGGAATGCATTCGACGGGGCGCGTTAATGCCAACGTACCCTCCATTCCGACACGCCAAAGTTCGACTGCCGACGCGTTACTCGGAACGACGCACGGGAGAACGATTTCCAACAAGATCTCTAAACGAGATTCTCGAGAGTCCTGCGCCAGAAAAGGAACCTTCCTCGGCCACTGCTTTTCGTCCGGACGGATACTTGTCATAATTTCTGTTCGTTTTTTCCCCTCGGCGTGACTTTCGATCGTTAACTTCGTTCGGGAACCACGCGGACTCGCGCCAGACTTTCTACGTTTGCGAACGATCGATTCAGCGGCCCACCTTTCGATTATCTCGCCCGTCAGGTGTAAGATCGATCGATTTCTTTTCCCAATAGCAAGAAACGCATTCGAGATGGAGAAGTTTCTCTGCCGACGTGCAGAGTTCCGAGGAAACAACCAGGACAGCACCAAATTGTCGAAGTATCGACGCGATACCAGCAGAGCGCGCTGTTGCTTCATTTTTTCTCAGGACTTCGACCGTGGGGTGAACGAGGGTGAGGCGGGCAGTTCGGATACCACTGCTCGAGTACGATGGTCAAAAAGCGAACACCGTCGTTCCAGGAAGGTTTCCCCCTTAGCCGAGTCGACGTGGTCGCAATATTTCTCCCTCGGAGGGACTCCGGTACGAGGGAGGTCCTCGAAGCGGCTGAACGATGGTGGCGCAACCTCGCGTCGACGTCGTCGTGTGTTTTACGCGCGGAACCAGATAGATCGAAATGTTCACTGTGAGAGACCGGAAATCGTTTACGCACAGCGAATGAAATGTTCACTAATATTTAATTACGGTATATTATAGCATTTTTTTAAAATTTCGGATAGGATTATATTAGCGATTGATACTTCTTGTGATTGTTAGAAGGACCAATTTTTTCCTAAAATTCAGTTGTTTACGATCGTAAACAGGTTTGATTTTCGAGAGACATTTTCATGCTAAAAATAAGCAGATCTTTTCTAAAAATCGAAAATTTGTTTAAGATTTTCTGGATACTCAAAAATTATATTTTCTCCTCTTAGCTAGCTATGACAGATTCTAATCGCATCACGGATCCAACTTTCGAAGGACATCTGAATTCGGAAATAGAATCAGAGTTTTTTAAAAATAAAAAATTTGTCCAAATTTCTCTGAAAACTCAAAAATTGCGCTTCCCTCCTCTCCTCTAGCTACGACAGATCCCAATAGCATCACGAGTCTAACTTTCGATGAAGAACGATCGAATCCCTATACAGAGATCGAAAAGGTGGATGGAGGAGCACGTGGTCGCGCGAGCCGGAGAAGCGAAAGGCGCGCGTTCCGCGCAAGAAACAATGGGGCGTTTCGGCGGCTGTCTTTCCGCCAGGTTTTTCCCTAGACTTTTTTACCGGGGCTCGTTCCTTTGCGGAGCGTACGGGAATCCGCACGGCCCACCCAACGGGTGACGGTTTCCGTTAATCGCGATCGAAACGCGCTTACAGGGAATTGACTCGTCGGATTCCTCGCCGGCAGAAGACGAGTCCTAGGGGGAAAAAGGAGCAGGACCAAACGGCCAACGGCGACTTTATGTTAAATGGATTAGACAGGGGAATGCGCCCTTTCGACTGATTGCCGTCCGATGCGGCTTCGTCGGTAGCCAATCCCCTTCTCGGAAGCTACGAAACTATGTCGGATTGGGGAATGCGCGGGATTCTCGTTCGTGTGGGTCTAAAATCGTTCGGTCACGGATATTCGGTTCTTAGCCGTTTTTCTGAGGAACGAAGCACGTCGTTCGATCGAACGTGCGTTTTTGCATTTCACTTGTTTCGATTAACATTCTCCGTCGGGTCAAAGTGTTCGAAAGTTTCGATCATGGTATTCAAATTGGTTAACGTACCTAACGATGTTCAGTGAACACGATGTTGAAGTTAGAGATCAGAGAGAAAAGAGGGAAAGGCCGTTGTTAAGTTTATAACGAGATTGTCTTTGTTATTACATCGGATTACATCGGAGGATTTTATCGGCATTCTGATCTACGCGCTAATGAATCAATAACGACAATGGCAACTTTCTCTTATGATTCATTCGACAGAATGTTAAGCCATCGCTTCGGATAGAGGAATGCCCGTTTATTTTTAGGAGATTACACCGTAGAATGGAAAACCCTTTAAGATCTCGAGCGACAGAGAGACTCGTTCTAATGAGTATCGAGACGAGCAAGAACCACCGTCTTTGAAAACGCGACCCCTGAGCTCAGCCTCGATCCAAAAGAGCATCCCCTCTTTTAGTAGCACGGTCTAGTCTCGGACTACTTCCTTGGTTACGCCTATGGCGCGGCGATTAAACCCTGACGCAGTTTGAAAGAGACCGCTTAATGCATCGTTGGATTGGCAGCAGCACTCGTTAGAGAGGGAGATAGAGAGAGAGAGAGAGAGAGAGAGAGAGAGAGGGAGAAGAAGAATTTCTTGCCGCGGAAGAGGCTGCCTCTCCTCGACGGAGGTGGACCGCCATAAAAGTACGCACAGGTGTTCGATCTAAACATGGCAGCCTTCGCGGAATCGAGTAAACGCTCATCCCATCCCTTATAGGTCGCCGCAAGGATCGAAATTGGCGACGGATTCCCCGAGACTCTCATCGGGCAAGAAAGTTCGATTATTCCAGGGCTGCAAGGTTGCTCCGGTTGGTTGGTTAATCCGCCGTCGTGAATTAAAGAGGGAGGCGCGCGCCATTGCAGGCGACACGTTTCACGGAATTTTTTCCAAAAGAGATCTCGACGTCCCCTTCCGAGAAGATCCAGTTTCCAACAGTTTCAACAAATCGAGACAATTTTTAAGCTTACGGCATCTCGTCGATATCTTGGAGAAGCTCTAGGGTTGGTGTTTGGTCCAGTTCGCCAAGGAGGAACCAGCTAAAGATCTTGATAAAAACGATCGTAGGGAATTGGAATGATTAAAAAAAATGTTCCAGCAGGTTAGAACTATCCTAATACCTAAGTTCGATCAGTCACGCGAGTCCATAGGGGTCGTTTACAGGCTAGATCCGTACAGGAATGAATGGAAGCATTGACGATGTTATTGAAAAACGGTTAACATCGCTCGTTAACTCGTTAATCGGTCAATACTATCAACAGTTTTAATATCAGAAGAAACTTTTCCGCGTCCGATTTTCTGTCCACGAACCTGGCTCGTGATATGATTGTTTGGGCCGAAATCTTCATCACGAGCCAGACTCGTTAAAGTACGGGAAGGGGTTAACAACGAACGAACTCGCGATCTAGGTACACCTAGGCTAGCTTAGCCTAGCCATACTCAAAGATATCGAGTATCGATCGATCCGCTGATCAAACGAGAAGATGGTAGCGACGCTGATGTCGATTATCCCCAGGGAAGACACTTCCTGCTCGGATCGTTTGAGATAGCCGATAATTAGAATTCGTATGCGCGTCGGGTGCCAATAACTGTCAACACGGCACTGGCTCGAAGCCGCGATTTCCACTTCCAGATCGACCACGTTGTTTTGTGGTAATTGGTTACCTGCTGAGCGAAGGCATGGGACCTGACTGATGTCCCTGCGACTATCTGCAGGTGCCATTAACTGCTTTCCAGCCACGTCTCCTCGCTTGCTTCGTTTCTCTCTTTCGTAAGATCCTTTTTCCCTCTTTTCCGTCTCCTTCTCTCTCTTTGTTCATCCTCCTTGCTCGCCCTCCTACCCCACCCGATTCGATCCGTCCTCCTATCTTCCCTCGAACGACTCCGGAGGAACTCGCTTTTTCTTCGACAGGCCCTGCCACTCGATTGGTGCTCGTCGCTTGATGAAGACGTTCGCCACGGTGGATACGGATAGTCGATAAACCGAGAACGCTCTTGGAAAGTTACGAGCTGCCTTAATCGCGTTACCCGCTTACCATCGTCGCCTTCGTCTTCCGCGTAACTTCGAATAATAGATCGCGAGACGCGACTCTCCTGTCCCGTCAGAAAAACCACTTCTCCGCGAGGGAAGACGCCTTTCGTGTCGTGTCCAGCCTGTTGTGGACGCTATTTTTTCCCCATTTTTTATCATAAAAACAATATAAAAAACAAAAAAAAACCGTAAAAAAACGATATGACTCTCCGAACAACTTAATAGTTTTCGACTTCGTCCCGCGTTTTTGCGGGATTGGGAGAATCGTTGAGGCCAAAAGTCCTTTCGTGTCGCGATCAGCCTGTTGTAGACAATTTTCCAACGTATCGATAATATTAAAAGAGAGGCAACGATGGAAGCTATTAGGTCGTTCGGAGAGTCATTTCGTTTTTTCCCATTTTTTTTCATAAAAACAAAAATAACGTTTTTTCATTAAAAAAAAAAGCTAAATGACTTTCCGATCAATCGACATCGTGCGTTCTTATGAAATTGGGAGAATCGAGTTAGAATTGAGTTCTAAAAGTTGTGGACGTTTGATCGGGATAATTAAATCGGTGACGCTTTATCGATGGAATTAATTTTATCATTACTTTTTAATCGATCTTGCTCCTAATAGGCTTCGATGTGTTGACTAAACCAACGTTATATATTTCCTCCGGCGTTTAAAATACGCTTTTCCTCTTCGTTTTTCGAGCCACGTCGATGCAGACATTTAACGTGGGTATTCCCGATTTCATTATCGCATTTGACGAGATCGTCGCAATGGTAACGTCTGCACGAAGTTCATCTCTCGCAATTTCCATTCGACCCAACGAACGTTACGTTATTTAAATTGCGTTACGATACGAATATTTATCTCACTGTAATTGAAAGTGGACGGCATTTATTGCAGCACGTCTCGCATCGCGGCGGTCGCGATCATTCGCGATGCAAAGCGATGTTTTTAAATACGATTAAAATAATTGCAGCCACTCATCGATTATATTTTTTTTCAATTTTGTTTACGGATCCTGTCGAGAGTTAGATAAGAAGTCGGAAAATCGCTCGGTTGGTATCCAGAATACGTTTATTACAAAATTTTACTACGCTCGAGTACGTCGTTCGGAACGAACGCTTTGAAATTAAAATGAAATGGTTTTCTTGAATTCGGCTAGTCTCGTCGATGAATCGATCGGGATTATTTCAGTGCGGAATCGATCTGGCCTTGCGATCTTCGCGCCGTTCCAAGGACGCGTTCGGTCGTGGCGAAGCGCTTTCATCTTCGAACGACTTCGTAAACCAATGCATTTACGACGATGCACGAATAGCAAGCTTGCGCGAATCGCTTTGCATCTTGTTTCGCATTGGCGTGACGTCCGAGTCGTTTACTGTTATAAATAGAACTCGGTCTCGTAGAGAGTCCTTTATTATTCAAAAGCTCTGCAATCGAACGATCGTGCCAATAATATCTTGCGCACTCTCGCGACCCTAATAAAATTAACATAGTAGTATCGTCGAGATAATATCTTCCATTTTCTATTTAAACTGCGAAATTTCTTTTTTCTCTTTTCATCGGATCAATATACTTATGTCAAGAATCTCGGAACGTCTTTACGAACGTTTCAATGTATTCTATTATATTACGTAAGAATCGAATTCTTTATTGGGTAAATTACGTAAAATTCGTATCGCATTAAAGAAGGAAATCGAACGAATGGATTCTAATGGAATTAGAGCGTTAATTTAAAGCGTACGCAGATTTTAAATAGCAACCGACCCTAGTGGGTATTGCGACATTTTTTTATAAACGGTTCCCCACGTTGATGAATTATGCAATCGTGCTGGATATAAATTCAATGGAACGTCGCTTTCATAATACTTCTTTGATCTTTAATTGAACACATTACCATGCCTTCGTTCTAAAAGCATACCCAGTTTCAAGCTAACGCGTGACATATACGTCGATAATGGTATGTCTAATTAATTTAGAGTCGCATTCTGATGCAAATGTCACTAGCAACGTTCAATAAGTTTTTCTTCTAACGTCTCGCTGAAATACGAATTTCATCGTAATAATCATTTTAGTTGACTTAGCTTAACCTTTTAGTTCGAACGATTTAATGCTCATTTATTTACATAAATTAGGTTTATATCGTATTCCACGCGGCGAGAACTAATGGATCGAAACTGCTTTTTGTCGTGAAACACGACTCGTTAAAAATGCATGAAAATTCTAGCAAGTATATGCGCGCCAAAGAATTAACGGCAATATAATTAAAACGCGCGCCGTAACGATCATACGATCTATTCGTATATCTTTCTTACCACATTCGTCGAACGCCGACACGATAGAAATGTAAATTTCCAATGATAATTCAAATATCGCATCTCAATTTATACGATCTCGGTTCCATTAAAAATTTCGTTCCAAAGGCTAGGCCTTAATTTTGTCGTCGTTGCTAAGAATTAAGTTAGGAAATAATAGGTTATTCTGGATTTTCAATTAATCACGGGAACCGATGAAATGCCAAGCGAGGGAAACTTCCAGATACGACGATGATAACGAACGGTTGCATTTTATGGGTAATGCCGTTTTAAGATACACGAAAACTTCTCATTCTCGAGCCAGTACCGACTCTCGTTAATCGAAAGAAGCACCTGCGCGATATTGGGAAAGACTCTCGCGTGCTCAAACTCTATTAACCGCGAAATTTCATTTATCGCCGCTGCCATAGCGTTCGATGCATGTAAATCTATAACCGCAGGTTTCGGTAGTGGCTCGAGAAGGGAAAAAGATTTTTTCAAGCGATCCGACCTAAAGGTATGATTCTACAGCGAGAGTAAGGAACGGATGGTAGTGGGGCCAGTCGAGAGTGGAGCTGTTAAGCCCAAGCGGTCGAATAGACGGAGTACACTGTTTCGATGGTTAAGGGCATGCGCACGTTTGGGAAATTAAGAAAAAGATCAGTGATCAACGTGCCAAAATTGGCTTAGCTGATTAGGGCAACCTTTCGTTCGGACATGGATAAAGAAGACGAGTCTAAGAATACAAGACTACCAAAAGAAGACCAAGAATAAAAGGCTACAAACTCGATGTTAAGAACGCAAGTTTATCCAGCATTCCATGTTGTCCTTGTTGTCCTTCGATCATTTTAGCTCAACCTTAACACAGACAGACGAGATTTTCCATTCATGACGCAACCAAAGCATCAACGGCGAGTCAAACCACTCGCGTAGGTTCTACTCGCAAAAACAGGCTGGAACCAGCAAGTTAGGGGTCGAGGGCCTGAAAGGAAGGGTATCGACGACGTAGAGGATGGTGGAGCGAGGCAAGGCAAGGCAAGGCAAAGCAGGACGAGGCGGTGGCGTGCGTGCGTGCGTGCGTGCGTGAGGGTTTCAGCACCCTTGGGCTATGCTTTTAATTTGGCGGGCACCATTACGAAAAGTGATACGCGCCATTCGGGAATAAATAGCCAGGGGCGAGTTCACGTGCATCTTGCGATCAGCCTCTAGCTAGCTGATGATCTTGAGCGGGTGGCTCCAGATCAAGACGAAGGGATAGCTCGTGCTGAAGGAAAAGGAGAAGAAGAAGCAAGAGCTGCAGTCTTATGTAGACCTGGATCAACGCGGGAAGGTGAACAGAGTAGTGAAAAGAGATCGAAAAAAGGGAGAAGGAAGAACGGAATACAGGTGGAAGAAAGGGGATAGAGCGAGAACGAAGAACGTAGGAGAAAGAGCGAGAGGAGTCATGGTCAGAGTGGGAGGAAAAACATGTCAGTATGAGAAGAAGAAGAGGTCAGAGTGAGAAGGAAGAACAGATCGGAATGAGAAAGAAGAAGACGTCAGAGCGAGAAGGAAGAACTGAGCAGAGTGAGAAAGAGAGAATGAGAGGAAGAACGGATCAGAAAGAGAAGCAAGAACGGGCCAGAGCGAAGAGACAGGGAAATGAGGTTTGCCGCTAGGATGGCAGGTAGTGGTTAAGTTCAAGCGAGCTCCCAGTTAATGACAACCCCTGGGTTCTGGCAGGAGGCCTTCGTCGGACCCGTCGACCGTGCGTATTCCACGCCGAGTACACGTATTTACTCGAGCTGTCGTCTTTTACCAGCGGCTCTTGGTGTCGCTTCACCGTGAAGTTTCCTTAACGAACGCGACACTGTGCAAGTACAAGAGAATCGTGGGTGGTAACGAGCCTACGTTCAGCCCGCACACCGCTGGCTTTTCTTCTTAACGAGATTCGTTAATAGTCGAGCGACGAACTTTCCGCCTGGAAGACGGAACTTGGTCGGTTCAATAACGCGGTCCGCTCGAGCTTAGGGGAAGGTTCGACTGTTTTGCGAGTCGTTTCGATTGCGTGGAACTCGACGTCGATGCCGGGCGACGATTAGGACGAATTACGAGTCGATCCTTGCGTTGGAACATCGATTGTTTATCTAACGTGTTGGGGAAGGCGAT
>JAITYT010000594.1:50408-62675 GCA_025433975.1 Liostenogaster flavolineata | reverse complement strand
AAATAGTTATTACTTCGTAACGAATAGGCCAAATAAAACGAATTAAACGCCATTTTGTAGAGAAAACTTTTCAATTTTATCACCATGTATACGAAAGAGAAATACAATAATTTAACAATTGAAATACACGATATAAGAAAAAGACAATTTTTACTTACGCCCATTGGAATTAACACAGAACTGCAATCGTTTGCAAAAACTTTGAAATACATTCTATCGGTTACTTCGTACCTCGACGAAACGATGAAAAATCGCGAAAAATCTTCGCTTTCTTCTCGATTCGGAAAATCGTCGATCGTTCGAGACGTTCGGTCGTCCATCGTCGATCTTTTTTCTCACCGTGAATTCCTCGAGGCCTCACTCGCGCCTGGCAGAGCGACGACGCGCGAGGGGAGTCGTTTTTGAGGAGAGACGAGGAATCGATTAAGTCCAGGCTGCACCTCGTCCAGAAATTCATCGGTTGGATCGTCGAGATGGAACGACGAATAAAGGTATTAGACAGATCGCGCTGATCGAGCAAGAGGAGCATAAGGTGGAACGAGGGAATGGGAGAGAGCGAGAGAGAGAGAGAGAGGGAGAGGAAACGAGTGACGTCAGGTTCCTGTTAATAACCGTTATGGATGAGGCGTATAGCCAGCTACATAATTATGGGTTTGGATACATTGCTTACTGGCCGGTGCACCCGAGCACGCCCTCTGTTCTCCTTCATTAAGGCCACTATAGACGGTAGCCGCCTGTTACCCCATCGGGATACATCCTCTTCTTCCTCTTCGTTTCGCTCTAGCTCTAGCCAGCCTTTTTCTCTATTTCACCAAAGAGTCAACTGGATTTACCTACGCGATGGTCTGATTCGCCCTTATGACGATATTAAGAACTTCATTCGTGACCCAACGTGCGAAGATGACGTTAAAATGACTTCCGTGTCTCTCAACGAGGGCAATCGGGATAACGAGACTTCATTGGTCAACTCATGGAGCGTCGATAGGCCACTGTTATCGTTCCAACGACTCTCGATCGTTCATAGCCACGAAATACGGAAGTTGCTTAGCTCGGTGAAGTGACTTTGTTTTTCAACTCGCCATTTTTCCTGGACTAGCTTCGCCGAGCCACTCTTGTTTCGTTGACTTCCTGCGTTGGGGTACTTATCAGTGTTAGATCGCTCGATCAGCCGGCGCTGATTAATCATCGGTGAGTCTAATCGCAATTTCACCGCTACGATTCCAGTCGCAGCCCAATTACGCGCACCAGATAAACTTGGTATCCACTTGAAAGCGGTCGTAGACCTAGCCGAACAATTGGCTAGAGTCTAATTCTACTTGGACATGGCGAACAGACGCTAACGCGGTAAACTGGCTTCCTTCTAAACGTGATTTGGACTCCTTCTTTCGAGAATCTAGGCGACACGAGGGATCTAGAAGAGGCTACGACGTGACGGGCATCGCGCAAACACTTCCTCGAGGTAAACACAAGACCGTACGGTATCGATGATGAACGATCGCGGTAAAAGTATTCGCGTACTTCCGTGTTATAATGGATCAACGGACACGCGTTGCAGATCTCGATCCGTAATAACGAACCGCGCTGCGTTCGTAATGCCAGTGCGCTCGATATATTATCTCGGAGATAATAATCCGTAATATCGGGCTGAACGCTTATAGGCGCCGATACGCAACGCGTTTTTCCAGATTTTACGTAACCGCGAACGGCGGCGGCGGCGGCGGCGGCGGCGGCGGCGGCGGCGAGCAGCTGACTTTGTCGATCGTAATTTACAGTTAGGCGAGCTCTCGATATGGAAAAGGAAAAGGCGATCTCGGCATCGGCTTCATTGTGGATCTCGATTAAAGCGGGATGACGAGTCGAAACGCTTAAATCCGATCGGAAATGAAATTTCGTAATTTCGAGTTACCGCCGTCGTTAACGCGACACCTCGCCGCTGCTGGTTATTTATTCGGCGACTCGTCGATCCCGAGACACAACGACGCGAGCTACGTTGGACGTGAATTTAAAGCGAGAACCTCGGTGTCTCGCGTCGGCAAGCGTATAATTATCGACATTTCGCACGCATAATTTCTCACTCCGCGGTGAATCTTCGCTCTTTCGTTCCTCGTCGTACGGTAGAACGACGAGAAAGAAGGTAGCTCGTGTAACACGATCACTCTCGAGCGTTGAATTATTCCAACCGTGAAATTTTGTCGCTCCTTCGGTGATCACAAGGATTCCATCCTCGTCCACTGCAATTTTCGATTATTACTATTATTATTATTATTGTTGTTATTATTACAGAGATACGCGTCTCTATCTTAACTCGTAGCTACCATGTTGCCTTGAGTCGCTAAGGTCTCCTTTCGGTTGCAATCGATCTTTCCACTGTACTCAACTTTAATCATATCTGTTTAAGCATTTTGTTCGCAGTATGTTTATTTTAAGGTATAATATAACGATGGAAATGGTTTCGCATCTTCAGGAAAGCTGAAAACCCACGTCGATCACTGAACTTCAGAACTTCCTTCCTCAGAAGTTTGAGTCGATTTATTGGTACTTCTATGCATTGTGTTCACAGTTGCGTATTTCAAAAAATAAAGAAGAAGATTCCGTGTCTCCGAGAAAATTGAAACCGAAATCGTCTCTCAACTTCATCCCTCACAATTTTGAGACGATTCACTGTGCTCAATTTTACTGGTCCTTCTATGCATTGTATTCGCAGTTGCGTATTTCAAGAACTACAAAGAAAGGTTCCGTGTCTTCAGGAAAATTGAGACCCAATATCGTCTCTCAGTTTCATCCCTCAAAATTTCTAGCGAGGCATTCCTAGAGGCGTTCTTGGCCAAAGGTAATAACGCAAATGACTCGCGTAAATAGTCTTATTCCCTTCGCTATCCTCCTGGAGGATCATTTCGCTCGACTTTCACGCGATCGAGCTGGTAGGGGTGCTAAAATAGCTAGAACTAGTCGAAGAAAACGAAAAAGAAAAAACAAGACGAAGAATCCATAACAACAACAACAACACCAACAAGAAGAAAAAAGAGGTCGTATCTCGTTAGATTCGAGATGATCGAGGAACATCGAGAAATATACGATGGAACGAAGACGGAAACGACAGTTAACCACGATCTCGTCGTTATCTTCTCGTTCGTGGTGAGGTTCCAGGCCGTAAGTACGACGAGAAAGGAAGGTTTCGAATCGAAAGATCTCGAAAGGGAAGCGGCTGCCTATTAATAAGAAACCCGCGTATCGTAGCGCCGTTTTCCATGTGGATCGGATCGATTACAGATCGGGAGAGCCTCGAGCTCCGCTCTCTATTTCTCTCTTTCTCTCTCTCCCTCTATGCCCAACCATATTTTCCCGATGGTTCTTTCTTTCTCTTTCTTTCTCTCCTCCGCGCCGACTTCTCGAAGGACTATCATTTGTTAAGCTGGACAGCTTAGGCCCGTCATTACGAGCAATCACACTTGATTATTTTTGTCTACAAAATTGTGCGTACCCTTGCGCGGCGATCGACGACGTGATGATCGGTCGAGGGCAGATTGGGAGTGAAGGACTGCGAGAGGGTGGGAGGGAGAGGGCGAAGGGAGACGCCGAGAGAGAAAGTGACAAGGAAGAAGCGGCAGTGTCGACGTCGTCGTTTTCGAGCGAATATCGAGGAAGAGAAGAAGATAGGAGAGGACCGATCGAGAGCCATTTCCGTTTGATTGCCAGGATCCGAGCCGTAGGCCGGGTGATTTCGAGAGGGCGTTCGCGCGCAAATTCAAATTGGCGAATTAGGCGTCGAGAACGATCGAAGGGAAGAGAACCGATCGTGGATGGAGAGTCCTCCTGGCACTGGGGGTTTACAAAGTTCTCCTATCGCGCGTGTGTACACACGCCTTAAGCCGAGTACACAACGCGCCGACGATTTCGATTCTCCCGCAATTTCCGTCCTTGAAATTCTTCTTTAGCGTTAGGGTGTTTACGTTGTCACCGCGCGTCGACAGAGCGTTACGTTTCATTCGAAAATTTCGTAAAAAGTTCGTAACAAAATTTTTATTCGTGTTAGATACAATTGTGCGGTTCTAAATGAAATATTAGGTTGATCGGAAAGTCATTTCGTTTTTTAAAATGAAATGGACCTTGTTTTTTAATGTTTTTTGATTTTTCACGTTGTTTTTATGAAAAACGGTGGGGGTTGATGCGACTTTGGATGGAGTTAGGTTAGTTTTGTTATTTGCATGAATAAGCGTTTAAAAATCGACCGAAAGGACGTTCGAAGATGTACAACTTATTTATCGCTATCTTTTCTGTAAAGTATTACGAAAATCGTAGAAAAAACGATAAGGATTACGTTAAAGTTTCCTTACCCAGACAATTTCCTTTTAATTTTATGTTTATGCCATTTGTTTCGACATAAAAGGAACGTTAATTCCAACGAATTCAATTTTCCGTTGCGCATCCACGTCTCGGCTCGATTATCAGCTCGTAAAACGTCGTATACGCGTCGCGCGCATATAATGTTAACCAATATCGTTTGATTCTGTCCAGTCGCTTACTTGCATGTAGTACGACACGAATGTAAAATTCCGAGGTAACCTAGAAAACTTCTACATTGCGCGTTCGTCAGAAAAAATTGATCTTCGAAGCAAACGATCGCGCGAAGGAAGAGACACATTGGAAAGAGACACATTTTTGATCGATCAAAAACTTTCTTGGATCAAAAAATCCAAAATCGAGGTCGAAATTGTTCCTGTCAATTCTGAGTTATTTTCTTGCACGTTATGCGTCGCGACTGGAAAACTTCGTAGTAAACGAATACGAAAAAGAGAGAAATCGATACGAAAAAATTAATATCGCACGGACATAAAAAAAAATTAATCATCAAAGTAAACGGTTGCGTGAAGAAGAAAAAACGATAAAATAAGACTTTTCGAAGCAAATTGAACGAAGACAAATCTAAATGACAATGAACGACAAATCATAGAAATGAAATCAAGGTGAAACAAAATTTCGTGAATCGAAAAGCCCCTTAAGCCATCGAATGCAAAATGGAAATAAAATGGCCGCGATCCATGTCGCGATAATTCCACATTGACTCCGCGATTTACGTAGAACGAAATCTCGTGGCAATCTCGCGATAAAATCGAAACTTTCGAGCAGTTTTTTCTCTCGCCCGTCATTTTCACGCTTCTTCAGTTTGCGCGCGCGCACTCGCACGTACTCGAGCGCACCTACCGCGTTCAAGCGTGATTTTTTTCTCGGAAAACGATCAAGACGATGAAGGATCGAGTCGGAGACTCGGTAGATCGTCTCGAGATAAATTGGCTGCTCTCGATTTTCGCGTATAGCTCGAAAGTTTCGCCGACGAAAAGGGCGTGACGTTCGGTAGGAATGAACTTATTAAAAGTACAAATAAGCGTGGATGTCGAATGGCAACGGGACGCTCACCGTGCTTAACGCGCATTATACAAGGTGGATAAAACATTGTTTCGCGGCGGTGGCGCTTAACCCGCCGTGAAATTGGTAGGAGTCGAACCGGCGTCGGCTCGACTCGCATCGTCATCGCTTGGTTCCTCCTGTGCCGTCTGCGCGCGGCCGTTCACACGTGCTGGTGTTTGTTTAACGTTCCTCCGAGACGCCGAGAAGATTTCGAACGGGATTTCCAAGAGGTTTTTATCGAGCGTCGTGATGAAAACTGTGAAATTGCTGCGATTTTATTCGTAGCTCGCGATTGGAAAATGGGAAATAGCGAGGTGTCATTAATTGGAATCGAATTAGTATCGCGGATTTTCGATACTATCGATGTACTCGTCGCGTGGATACATCGTACTTTTTGAGATCCTGGTTTTTATTCGAGTCACGAATAGTATGAAGAATCGTTTTGGTATTTATTTTTTGGATTTTCCTCGAAGAAAGGAGATTCTTTGACAAAATTTTTCGAATTTCGAAGAAATTTTGTGAAGAAAATTGCGCAAATATTCGGCCAAAAAGCAGTCGAAGACCGTTTAAACGCGACAAGCCACGAATAACGTGGTAAATGGTTTTGTTTTAATTACTTGAATTTTCGTTGAAGACATTTTTGAGGTTTCTGTGCAATTGGATGAGTTAGTAAAGAAAATTGAGTTAAATATTCGGTCAAACCGCGATGGAATCGCTGATATCGGCAGTCTAAGACCGTTTAAACGCGACAAGCCACGAATAACGTGGTAAATGGTTTCTTTTTAATTACCTGAATTTTCTTTGAAGACATTTTTGAGGTTTCTGTGCAATTGGGTGAGTTAGTAAAGAAAATTGAGTTAAATATTCGGTCAAACCGCGATCGAATCGCTGTCGTCGGCAGTCTTAGAGCGTTTAAACGCGTTAAGACGAGATCCACGGACCGAAGTGGAACCGTTCTCGATTTTCGCGAGTCACGGCGATTTCCACGTCGTTGGACTTCGACTCGCGGCGTTATACGTAGAAAGATCAGGCGGAATAAATCGCAAGACGCGTTTGGTGCCTTTTTGACGGTAAAAGTTAGGTTGGAAGTCGCGTCATCGAACGCAAAACGCACCGTCAACTGCAATTTTCTCTTCGGTAACGATCGTTTATTGCCAATCAGGTTTCGCGTTTAGCTTCGCTGCGAGGCATCGCGCCAACTGGTGACATCGACACTGGAAAAGTACAAGAATACGGGGGCCTCGTCGTAAAACATCGTTCCGAAGCTGTTTCATCGCAATTACATCGACGATCGCGCTGCTGCCTCCGCCACTCGGCAAGGCAAACTATCCTTGATCACCGTCTGAGATGACTGCGAGGAAGATTAACGTCTACGTGCGAGGATTAAATCAGTTGCCGTAAAAATCTTGCTAAGGAAGAGGCCACCATTTTTATCATCTAACCTTCCCATTTTTACTTGGCTTCTCAGAATTTCCTCGATGGAAAGACGTAATTATTGATCAATGTCGTTTAGATTGGCACGAGGGACACCAGAAACCTTGCGGGTGTCGTTCAACTTTATAAAATCTTCTCTCAAAAAAGGAAAAATAAGACAGACTCTTATCGAGACGTCGGAAACGTTTTTTTCAACATCCCGGAGGAAGCCATAGTGGAAAACAGTCCACGGGGCATCGAAAAAAAAAATTATCATTGTAACTAATCTCGTGAGCAGACACTTCTCAAGCGCAGGGCCTAACGTAAGAGTCGATAAACCGCTCTCCTAATTGCACGTTTTCGAAAATGCCGCAACACGGTAGCCGCTACCACTACCACGACTTTCTTACGAAGTGATTAATCCGGAAGTTGTCGTTCGCATGTCCGCTGGTAACGACAAAATTGCGAGCGGTACCTGATTATGTTGGAACGTGGTGATTTCCAGGATCCGGGAGAATCCTACCAAAGTCGCAAATCGTCCTTTGGTCGCCGCTGTTAATAATGGTACAGAAACGCAGGGCGCAATAAGAAAAGGCCGACTCGGGCACCGGAAACCGCGACCAACTAATTTCACGATATAAAAAGAGGGCCGGAGCGTCTGTCCCTGGGTAGACAAAGAACAGCCGACCTGTCATCTACCACTAATCTAATCCTCCTCGGGTATGGGTACGGATTCGAAGCGAGCGTGAACGACCAAGACGAACTCGGACGATCCTTCCTCGTTTTAGGCGGCTGATTTAGTGATTCGATGTTTAAACTCGTTAAGCGGAAACACGCGTTTCACTGGAACGCAGAATAACGCGGCCGTATCGTCGGGGTTACCGTTGCGCAAATACACGAGTTATCCCGAGTGGCAAGACTCGAGCCATCTCGCGCGAAACATCTGACCCATAAAATCAACCGTGAAGCGGAAAATTGAAAGGAAAGATTGCATCCACCCAGTACGCCGGAATACCAACAACCTGAAATTAATGAGCGACCAGCCCGCGGATGTGATATTTTAACCGTCAAATTTCCAATTTCGTCTCGTCACTGCGTGATGAGATACGTGATAGTATCGACGTCTCCGCAGTCCGGTGTACGCGTTTCTTTACGAGAGAATTTTTGGTGGCTTCCTTCGTCTCACAAATCGGACGTTCAATTATTTTAAACGGTTGAATTTTCATTCAAGGAATAATCGTTCCGCGTCACGGCTAATAGGACACTAGAGACGTTGACGGATCGGGTTTGCAGATTGTTTCCTTAACGTTAAAAAGACGATCGAACTTAGTTAAATACTTAATTATTTATCAATGCAATATCGTCGAAGAAGATTCGCTTCCTCTAGAAAAACAATATTATGAGTTTCATACGATCTGAAATCCACGAATACGATCCAATACAAGTAGAAAATTGCGTCGAGCTAAATGTAGCGATCAGAACTGCAAACGTCTCTGCAAGGCGATTCATCATCCAGTACATCTTCAGGAGTGGACGCGTTCGAAATCTGTAACACATCGATGATGGATCGTACGAAGTGTTCGACCCCCGCGGACTCGAGAAAATACAAGATCCAGAGACAAGGAAGAAGTCCGCAGGCTCTGAGACGTTGTTTGGCCAGTGTGTAGTGGTAGGTTGGCTCGAGGTGTCTTATTAGAGGTCGCTTCGGAGGCAGGAGAGAGGCATGTAGAACGCGGAGAGCGAGAAGGAGGTGGGAGGCTAAGGGACAACGTTTTTTCATGGTTTACCGGTGTTCATAGTCACAGCCGGCGCAAAAAACGGGCAGTTACCTAATGAGCAGCAATTGAGTGGCGACCAATTACAGGAGGGGCTGGACCAGAGCACGAGATGCGACCGTCCAATGAGCACCGTTCGTTCTCTCGGCTCTTGCCTTGTCTCCTGCCCCTCTCTCTTTCTGCAATGTCGTTCGGCACTCTTTCTTCTTCTCCTTCTTCTCATCCTCGCAATCCCCTCTTCCTTCTCCCTCTCCTCGTCTACAGCAACTTGGTGTCGGTTCTCGCCAACTCGTAGATTTCTTCTTCTTCGACTTCTTCCTTTTCTTCGTCCTCCTCCTTAAACCCCTACTTCTTCTCCACCTTGTCTACGGTTACTCGGTGTCGGTCCTCCCCAACTCGTCGTTTTCTTCTTCTTCTTTTCTTCGTTTACTTCATCTTCATCCTTTCCTTCTTTCCCATCTCCAGCTTCTTCTTCTCCTTCTATTTGTCTACAGTTACTCGTTGTAGGTCCACCTCGACTCATGGATTTCTTCTTCTTTTCTTCTTCATCCTCCTCATACTCGTCCTTCTCTTTCCTCTTTCTCTTCTCTCTCTCTCTCTCTCCTCGCCTACAGTAACTCGATGTTGGTCTTCTCCAAATAGTGGATTTCTTCTTCTTCTTTTCTTCATTCGCTTCATCTTCACCCTTTTTTTCTTTCCCATTTCCTTTTTCTCCTTTGTCTTCTCCTCTACAGCAACTCGATGTCGGTCCTCCCCAATTCATGGATTTCTTCTTCTTCTTTTCTTCGTCCTTATCTTTTTCCTTTTATTTTCTTTCTCTTCTCCTTCTTCTCCTTGTTCTGCATCTACTTGTCTGAAGTTACTCGATGTCGGTCCCCCCAACCAGTGAATTTCTTCTTCTTCTTCTTTTCTTCATTCGCTTCATCTTCATCCTTTTTTTCTTTCCCATTTTTTTTCTCCTTCTCTCTCTTCTCCCACTCCTCGTCTACAGCAATTCGATGTCGGTCCTCCCCAATTCATGGATTTCTTCTTCTTCTTTTCCTCACCAGCAGTCACTCCTCGATCTTGAGACTCCACGCGAACCGAACTCCACCGTGAAGCAACCATTGGAAAAGGGCTCGCGTCTCCTTCGATTAAACCCGCGACAACGGAAACGACCAGACGTCACGGAATCGAGCACGATAGTGGAAGTATGTGCTCGAAGCGGCCGGGTGGACTACCGTCGTAAAAATGGCGGCTGCGGTTGCCTCGACTACGCGATAACTCCCCGCGTTCGATCATCACGAACGATAAAGTTCGCCGCTCGGTTTACGAGTAACGAGGAAACGCGCGACGTTCGGCCCACGTCGTTACTTCTGCGACACGAAATGCCGCGATCAACATCCCCCGCCTTATTGGATTACGATCGGTGGTCTGCTCTGGCGAAGGCAACTTGGACTTCGGCTTGTGTCGTGATGACCAGTCGGTGTGGGATATCGATGTTTAAAATACGTTGACTGCCACGTTGGTCATGTGCGATCGCGAATTCTTTTGCCTATGACGGTGGCCATCAGTGACCGGAGTGCCTCGAATGTTCGTAATTGCAAATATTGAACGAACATCGTTAACCAACGAATTTTGAATATCGTAGCTAATCAAAGTACGACGACCAGGATGATAAACTCTCTATGGATAAGCACGTGATCTTGTATAAACATATTTATTATTAATTTGCCATTACGCGTTTGGAACAATGAAAACAATTTCGTGGCAATTTGAGACAAATATGTGAATTTGACGTGGTGGTTGACGTGATAAGGAGAGTAGCGGAGGCTAGATTCCCAGTTTGTGGTCGAAATCAGATCTCAGAATAGATTCCTAATCGAACTCTCTTTTGTCGTAAGATCTACCAGAAGGGAAATAATTTCTTCCATCGATGCCTTTGGCAATTGGGGGGGTGACTGGAACGCGCGTATTCGACTCAACACACGGAACAAACTTTCCTGAAAGCTGGACTCGGACTACAACAGTGGAGTTTGTGTGTTTTAACGATAAGCAAAGGTTTGCTTAGAACATCGACATCTAACGGGAGTTCAAGGTTGAACCAAATGGAAGATCAGATCCATGATGCAACTCCAATTCCTTACGGTACTCCACTACCTCATGAACTCTTCCATGCAAAAAAGTCCGCCGAATCGGACTCCTTAGCAAACGGAAGGCGTTTCAAACGTATCGTTTACATTTGCAACAAAATCCAATCTCCAGGACCCGAAACTCATCGTTCCACTCGCGCCAACTCATTGCGATAAATTTCTCTCGCGTTACATCGAAACCATGTTCGTTCCATGCACCGTGTTATCACACGATCATCGCGATTTCGCGCGGCAATTCCGTGAAGAATTGTCCGTGAGCCGCGCAGAGTCGAGAAGCCTGAAGACTGAAGACACAAGAAGAAGAAGAAGGGATGACCTGGAACTGGAGGAGAAGAAGAAGAAGAAGAAGAAGGAGGAGGAGCAACAGAAGAAGAACGAGAGAAAGATGAACAAGCAGCCGAGTCACTAATGGCGTTAATCATCGACGCAGTAGCGCGTCGATAAGCGTGCCGACGCGTCTCGTCTCGTCTCTTTTCGTCTCTTCCGGTCTCTTTTGCTCTCTTTTGGACTCTTTTTGTCTCTTCTGGTCTCTTTTGGACTCTTTTGGTCTCTTCTCGTTTCGTCTCGTCTCTTTTGGTCTCTTTCGCTCTCTCTTGGACTCTCTTGGTCTCTCTTGGTCTCCTCTGGTCCTCCTTCGTGACGGCATCCGACCTCCAAGCGCGAAATGCGTTCATTGTCCAAAGATCTCAGTGCGACGAAATCGATGTCCAGCCTTGAAGTGAAGACGTTACTCTCAGGCAGTGACGCCGATTCGTCCCGCTGCTAGACCTCGAAATAGGCCGAACCGTGAAGACGTTTCTTGCGTAGCCCGAGCTGACGCTCGACCCCGAGAGAAAAACCGCTCCCTCCATTTGTTTAACCTCGAGAAAATGAGCCTCGCCCACGAAAGAAAGGCTCCCTGCGTGCCTTAACGCGCCGGCATTATCGTCAAATAATGTCGGCATTTTCTCACAGTCCTCGTTTCCTCCAGTCTCAAACCTTCCTTCTTTCGTTCCTTCGTTCGTTCGACGATGAAATTCATTATTTCCAGAGCTTTCTACACGGTCGCTTTTATTTTATTTTTTTTATTTCACTACGATGTAAAACGTATCGACTCGCGCTGGAATTCGAAACGTAGTTCTGCTCGCTCGACTAAAAATCGACTAGGAATTATCGTCTATATCGATAAAGTTCGATAAACAACTGAATCGATTAACATTGCACGTCGATTTAACCAGACTTCAATTTATTCCAAACTACGTTATTTGAACGACGATGTGTTCTATTTATATGCGTGGTTATTCGCGGTATAAAATTATTTAGTTGCAGTTGTCTCATTTATTTTACTGCGCGCATGGATAAGGATTCATGCCTTATTCCAAGTATAAAACGAACCATTTGTATGAATAAGATATTGTATATATGTATGAGCATAATTATGAAAGTGGTCTAAGTCATTTATTTCTTTTTTCGAGATATTTAATGTGTGGCGGGTTGCCTCGCGTTCGAGAAAAATGAAGGACGCGTGTCCCTCTGGTGTCGTAGATCGATCAGTACTGCCC